>JAQQSW010000061.1:112357-124616 GCA_028646575.1 Pseudocheirus occidentalis | reverse complement strand
ATACACATATGTCCATATAGGAGTGTTTATATGTGCATATGAAAACATATATATATATACATATATATATATATATATATATATGTATATGAGTTCATAGAGGGCACAGGATCAATTGAATAGGAAGGGACTATACTCTAAAAGGTGAAATTCTGAGGTGGTAGAGGATTAGAATGGGATGAGACAGGGAGAGATAGAATGGAATTAATCATCTCATATAGAAGAGGCAAGGGATAATTGTTACAATGGAGGGGAAGAACAGGAAAGCAAAAAGGAAAGGGTCAGCCTTACTCTCATTGAATTTGGCTTAGGGAAGGAATGACATAAACTCTGAACTGCGGATCTTGCCACACAGGAGAGTAGGGGGAATGGACATGAGAGGTGGGATGATGGAGGGGAGTGCAGTGTGTGTGGGGAGGGTTGCTAGAAGTACACACTTCCGTAAAGGGACAGGAACACAGTAGAGAATAGAACAATGAGGGGGATAGGAAGGAGGGACATATAATTAGTCTCTCACAATATGCCCACTGTGGAGATATTCTACGTAATTACACATGTACAGCTTATATTGAATTGCTTGTTCTTCCGGTGGGGGTGAGTGATGAGGGAAGAAGGGAAAGAATCTAATATTTAAAGTTCTATAATCAAATGTTAATAAAAATATATGTTGTTATTATTATTACCATTATCATTATTATTGCTTTTATTATCATTATTAACTGCATCCAACTGGGAATTAAGATATACAGGCACTGGGGTAGGGAGACCCATCCTGCCCTACCAGAAATTTAGAGGGGTGATGGGGAGGACATAGGAGAGAGCAGATTGGGGGAGGGGTTATACAATGTGATGGCTGTTTTGAGGTGTTGGATAGGGGAAAGATGGAGAGAAAATTTGTAACTCACAATTGCATGGAAATGAATGAGGTAAAGAAGAAGATAAATTAGTTAATTTATATAAAAAAAAGAGATCATCCAGACCAAACCTTAATTTTACAGATGAGAAAACAGGCACACAGATGTGCCTGAGATCGTGCTGACATTAAATAGCAGAGTCTAATGTACTCAGGTCATTTAATACTGAAGCAATTGTGCCTTCCCCTTCATCATGTTTTATCCAGTCATCAGATTAAATATTATTTATCCATCAAATCTTTCTGAATAAGAGTTAATGATCACAATCATGAATTTCATTGGTATATAGGAAACTTTCACGGAAGAAATTAGTGCCATTAATGTGTGGAACTCAAATATAACTTGTAATATTAGAATGTTGCCTGGGGACACTGAATTTCAAGACATCTAGTCAATATGTTTCAGTCACACTTTGATCTCAGCCTTTCCTCACTCCAAAGCCGACACTCTATTGGCTAAGCGTCACTTCTTTTGGAAGGTGTGGATCAGATTAGGAAGGTTACTTTGACAAGAGAATGAAGAAGAGGTTGGAGATATGTTATAACTGCTCACTCAAATCAAATAAAAAAAGATTTAAGCTCCCTTTACATGAAAGGTGCTGACCTGTGCATTCTCTTTTCAGATGTTTGAGATTTTTGTTTTTTCTTTTATTTTTCTGTTAAGCCACACAATTTATTGGAGTACCTATTCTGTGCTCAAACCTCTACTCATTCCAATGGAAAATCTAAAGGAATATTCAATTCCTGGTTTCAAAAAGCTTGCAATCTTTTTGAGAAGGCATGATTATTTATGAAGAACTAGACAATAATAGGAAGAATCTACTGTTAAACCCTATTCTGCATATTTTAGTTTAGAGACGTTAAAGGTTTCCATAAGAGGTTACTTTTCAATGTGTGCTGAAGTAGTGGTGAATTCAGGAGACAGAGACTGAGAAGATCCTTGAGTGACAAAGTGAAGTTAATTCTTTAAAGAGGAGGATGTAAGATCTGTTATCTTCTATCCCTTATTCCTTTTAGAATTAATATAAATTCCTTTATTGGAAAATTACTGATGTTTACAACTTCATCTATTTCCATATCTTTTCCAGACCATTTTCACATGATTCCTCAGCACATCCTCTATAATTCAACTACATACCATTTATCATATAAATCCCTGTATCTCTTATTTCTGTGCTGGTGTATTGTTGCCCCACTGTCCCATGCTTTTCCTAGGTATCTCTGCCTCTTAGAATTGTTTCCTTCAAGGCTTAATTCAAGGGTTACAAAAGGTTGCAAAAAGGCTTCCTCAATCCCTCTGGTTGCTGAAACCTCTAAGCTTTCATTTTTCTCTGCTTTCTCGTATGTACCTTGGTTTTGTTTTTGTTGTTGTCAACGATGACTTTATTTTTGTCCACTTCTTCATGATACCATTTGGGGATTTTTTGGCAAAGATACTGAAGTAGCTTGTCATTTCCATCTCTAGCTCATTATGCGGATGAGGAGCTGAGGTAAAGAAGGTTATGTAACCTGCCCAAGGTCACAAGAATAGTAAGTTTCTGAGGTTATATGTGAACTCCTATCCTCCTGATTTCAGGACCATCACTTTATCACAGGACCATACTACCTAGTTGCCCATTTACCTATTACTATATATATATATATACATATTCTCTCCTTCATTAAAATATATGTTCTTTAGGAACTTACTGTTTTTTCGTTTTCCATGAATAATTCAGTGCTAGCAAATTAGTAAGTGTTTAATAAATCTCTGCTGATTGATTGATTCACTGATTTATACTTTCAGTAAAGTCGACATTGTATTTAAATGCATAGTACCAAACAAGCAACACTTCAGGGCCTTGTGCTTGCTGGTTCCTGCCTTGCCATATAATGTTAAATATGGAACACAGATGAGGCTGATGTAATTGCTGAAGAATCCAGATGTGTTGCCTGTAATAGGTTGTAGTTTAGTCATCATATCGGTCCTACTTGAGCATCAGTTATAGAATCATAGAATCTCAGAAGTGGAAAGGACCACTGAGGACATCATACCTGAACAAGAATTTCTTTTTCTATTTCTCAAAAAAGTGGTTTTCTAGACTTTGCTGAAAGACTAGCACAATACTTAGAAGACAGATAATTTTAGTTACTATTTGACTGATTGAAGACTGCAATTATGGCAGGTCACTCCACTCCTTCTCTAGAGAACCTCCTGAGAGAGCTCATTCCACTTTTGTATAGCTTTAGTAGCTAAGAGTATTTCCTTGAAATTGAATCAAAATGTGCCTCTCATGATCTCACCTACCCTACCCCTTCACTAAGTTCTGCCCTCTGGAAAAAAGTAGAATAAATGTAATCTAGTGTTCTTATTTTAATTCTTCAAATATTTAAAGACAGTTACCATCATACTGCCTCCTAAATTTCTTCTTCCTAAATATACAGGTGTGTGTGTGTGTACACACACACACACACACACAGACACATGTATATATACACATGTACACATGCATATATGTATGTGTTTGTGTGTACGTATATATATATACACATACATGCATGTTACACATGTATGCGTATGTATTTCTCCTTATTTTTCAAAATCTAGAGGCCCTTCACATTACTGATTCTTTTGCTTTCTCTCACATTAATGTTTTTAAATTGTGGTGCCACAAAATGAACTCCAGATATGGTACAGGAGCTTCATGGTACAAAATTGAGGGAGCCTTGAATTGCTCATATAATTGTTTGTGAGTTTTAGTACATTGCAATCTTCATGTATCAGCCATGTGATATGGGAGCTTAAAAATAAACAAAACAAACCAAAAATGTTACGTTCAGTTGTATTACAAAATAGGGTGGTATTAAGGAGCATCTTTTAGAAACAGAGAAGAAGCAGTCCAAGTACATTTTAATTTTCATACTTCATCTGGAATATTGGGTTAAATTCTGGGTACCACATTTTTAGGACACTGATGAAAAGGACAGTATCCTAGAGGAGATGACCAGGATGATGAAAGACCTTGGCCACATGCTATATGAGGACTATTTGAAGGAAATGTTGATGTTTAAGTTAGAGAAGAGAAGACTGGAGCATGACAGATGATATAAGATATGTTTAAATATATAAAGGGATGCCAGGTAGAGGACAAATTTAACCTGTTTTGATTATCTCACAAGATCAGAATGAGATGAAAAAGGGTGGAAGTTGGAAAGATGTCACTTTATGCTTAATATTGGGGGAAAGGAAACAAATGATTAATTAGAAGTCTAAAAGTGGAACTTACTTCTTTGAGGGGTAGTAGATATTACTGTCTTAGACATCTTCAAGCAGAGTTATTAAGTAAGGCATATTATATATTCCTTTCAGTTACAAACTGGACTAAATGACCTCTGAAGGTCCTTTCCATCTCTCAGACCTTGTGAGTCTGTTCTGATGACAAGAAAATATACTAGGACTTGTTGAGTCACTATTCTAGCCCTAGACATTTGGCTTCTTAATACATTTGAAGAATGCATTATCCTTTTTTTCTTCTGTATTTTAAAAATTAGATAATTTATTTTTACTATTCAACAATCTCTTCCATGAATTTAAAATTCTCTCTCTCTACATCCCCTCTCCCTGTGTAAGATGGCTTGCAATCTGATATGGGCTCTACATATACATTCCTATTAAAGTTTTTCACATTAGCCATGTTTCAAAGAAGAAGTATAACAAATGGGAAAAACCATGAGAAAGAAAACAAAAACAAAAGAAAAAAGAAAGTAGTTTGTTTTGTTCTGTGTTCTGATTCTATAGTTCTCTCTCTGGATGTGACTGGCGTTTTCTGTCATGTGTTCTTTGGAATTGTTTTATGGCCTTGCATTGCTGAGCAGGGCTACTTCTATCAAGATCTGTCCTCTCACCTTGTAGCTGTTACTGTGTACAGTTTTCTCCTGGTTCTGGTCCCCTCACTCAACATCAGTCTATATAAGTCTTTCCATGTTTCTCTGAAGTCTGCCTGTTCATCATTTCTTGGAACAATAATATTCCATCACATTCATATACCACAATTTATTCAGCCATTCCCCATGGGCAACCCCTTGATTTCCAATCTTTGGCCAACACAAAAAGAGCTGCTATACATATTTTTGTACACATGGGTCCTTTTTCCCATTTTTATTATCCCTTTGGGATAGAAGTGGCATTGCTTGGTCAAAAGGTATGCACGTTTTATAGCTCTTTGGGCATAGTTCCAAATTGCTCTCCAGAGTGGTTGGATCAGCTCACAGCTCTACCAACAATGAATTAGTGTTCCAACATTTCAAAATCCTCTTCAACATTTGTCATGTTCCTCTTTTGTCATATTAGCCAATCTGATAGGGGTGATGTGGTACTTCAGAGTTGTTTTGATTTGCATCTCTCTAATCAATAGTGATTTGGAGCATTTTTCATATGACTATAGATAACTTTAATTTCTTCTTCTGAAAACTGCCTGTTCATATCAATTAGGGAATGACTTATAGTCTTATAAGTTCGATTCTGTTCTCTATATAATTTAGAAATGAAGCCTTTATGAGAGATATTGGTTGTACAAATTCTTTCCCAGTTTTCTGCTTCCTTCCTAATCTTAGTTGCATTGGCTTTGTTTGTGCAATAACTTTTCAATTCAATATAATCAAAATTATCCATTTTTCATTTCATTGCATTACTCTTCTTATCTACAACATCTCACTATGGAATCAAATTGAACATACAGTTCTCTAACATCGCCACTTTTCTTTTTCCACAAAATATTTATGTTTAATATTTATTTTTTAAAAAATTTGAGTTTGAAATTCTTTCTCTCCCTAATATTGAGAAGGTCAGTGGATCAATTATATCAATTATACATGTGAAATCATGAAAAACATATTTCTGCTTTAACCATGATTTTAAAACAAAGAAATACAATATAAAATAAATTCAATTTGTGCTCAGAATTCAATTCTCTCTCTGGAGGTGTACAGCATTTTCCAACCTGAACCCCTCAGACTTGTCTTAGATAATTGTATTGATCAGGGTAACTTAAGTCTTTCATGGTTGATAAACTTACAATGTTGCTATTACTGGAGGCAATAGTCTCTTGTTTTTGCTTACTTCATTCTACATAAGTTCATGTAAACCTTCCCAGGTTTTTCTGATTTCATCCTGCTCATCATTCTTTATAACAGATTGATCATCTATCACAATAACATACTACAACTGATTCAGCCATTCCTTAATGGATGGGCATGCCCTCAATTTCCAATTCTTTGTCAACACAAAAAGAGCTATTATAAATATTTTTGTACATATAGGTCCTTTTCTTTTTCCTTTGATCTCTTTGGGATGCACACATTGTAGTGGTATCGCTGAGTAAAAAAGAAGCAAAATGTTATAGTATACTCCAAATTGTTCCCCAGAATAGTTGAACCAGCTCACAATTCCACAAATAGTTTAGTTTATTTGTGCCCTATTTTTCCACATCACCTCCAGCATTTGTCAATTTCTTTTTCTGTCATGCTAACCAATGTGATAGGTATGAATTAGTACCTTAGAACTCTTTTAATTTGCATTTCTCTAATCAATAGTTACTTAGACAATTTTTAAAAATATAACTATAGAGAGTTTTGATTTTTTTTCCTTTTGAGAACTGCCTTTTCATTTGATTACACAATTTATAAATTGGGTAATGGCTTCTATTTTTTAAAATAAATCTATCTCTATGCATTATATATTTGAGAAATGAGGTTTTCATGAAAGAAACTTGTTAACCACTCCCCCCCAAACACACTCTCTCATTTTCCTTCTAATTTTTCCTGCATTGATTTTGTTTGTGCTTTTAAGAATTTCCATGCTATATCATTTAGTACACAGATGTTTAGAATTGATATTGCTTCATTTTTTATTGTACATTTTAGCAAAATGCGATTTCTCTGATTATCTCTTTTAATTATGTCTATTATGGCTTTTGCTTTGTCTGACATCATGATTGCTATTCCTGTCTTTTTTTTTAACTTTTTTACCTCCACTAAAGCATAAGAGATTCTGTTCCAGGTCTTTATTTTAACTCTGTGTGTGTCTGTCTGTATGTTTCAATTGAGTTTCTTGTAAACAACAGATTGTTGGATTCTGATTTCTGATCGGTTCTACTATTTGCTTCTGTTTCATGGGTAAGTTCATCCTACTAATGTTCACAGTTATGATTACTAAATATTTATTTGCCTCCATCCTATTTTCTTCTTTTTATCCTTCTTTCTCTCTTTTTATCCAGTCCTTCCTTAGAAGTCTTTCTTTTTCTTGCTTCTGACTACTGCTTCCCTTAATCCACTCTCTCTTTTATAACCCCTTCCCTTCTCTTATCCCTTCCTCTTATTTACCAGTTGAGCAAGATGGATTTCTATACCTTATTGAGTTTATATTTATATTTTTCTCTTTGAACCAATTTTGCTAATTATGAAGTTATAGCATTGCCTGCTACTTCCCCACCCATTTCTGCCTTCACATGTGAGCACCTCTTTTATGTGAGATATGTTTATTGTTCGGCAAAAGAGGGTATGGTAACTCAAATCCTTGAGACATCTTTCAAGTTTGAAGAATGCTAACTCCATGTTGTGGATGAGGGGCAGGATATCTCCCTTCTTGAATAGGAAGTTACATCAACCCAGAAAGCTTCACAATCAGCTAGGTGGCTAGACTATAACCTTCTGAATAAAACAAGTTTTGGAGACAACTTTCCTATTGAATCTGATCTATATAGATGTTTATTTCCTGGTAGATATTGATTCTATTACCTATTTGACACCTTTACTCTCAAGGTCTTCTAGAAAACCATTTAAGTGCCCTTAGGGACCTCAATATATAATAGTAATTTCTGGAATTTAAGAGCATGGCACAGTTGGTATTAGAGAAAAAAGTAAAAGTGGAAATAAAATTAAAAGATTAGAAAAACAAAATAGACAAAATCAAAACTATTGTCCCTTGGTTAAAGGTCCTAATATATGAAAAAAGAATTCTATGCTTTATCTTCCCACTTCAGAAGAACCAAATCTAAAATTTCAGGGACTAGGAACCTGAGGTTTCAAGGACACAAGTGACCTTCTAGGTCCTTGGGTGTGGTCTTTTGATTGAGTCTAGTTCTACAGAACAAAACCTTTTATTAAGGGAATTTGTTCTGTGAAGTTTGTTTTCAATCTAAAGGCTACACTTGTGGCCTGGAGGCTGGAAGGTTCCTCACCTCAGGATCCATGTGGTTGGTGATAATAAATATTTGTAGTTCACACTGACAATGGTTGTGACAAAGGCTGACAGTAAGAATACTACCAAGGACATCAGGGTCACAGCACAGGTAATATTACTCTCAGCAGTCACTGATTTCTTATAATAGATTAGTGTCATCTCTAATAAAGTAGCTAAGGTATTCTATAGTTCATTGTGGTTTTAGTAGCTTAAGGCAGTGATAATAATCAAGAGTAGAATGAGAACCAAGAATATGAGGGGTATGGCACAGACGGTCATCCCTCAGTTATATATCATATACTCTTCATCACAAGTCAGGGTTATTTATAATAAGGTAGCTAATACGTCACCACCCTCTTGTGTAAAACTTATTCTGGTTCCAGTGTTAATACCAAGAGCTTACTTGTATCATCACCAGTCCTCAGTTGTCCACAGTCCCCAAGTCATGATATACTGTACTCTGAGAGTCTCTTCAAGGAAATAATAGTACCTTATGGTCTCTTTAGAGATTTCTGTTAAGAGTCTTCCTTTTTCATCCTGGAATTGAGGACTATCATCAAGTCAGCTAGGGAATTCTCTTTCTTTCATGGATTATACACAATTACCATAGTTACATAGAGTCAATCTCATTTCCTTCATGCTTTTATAAAGCAAAGTATATCCTAACATCCTAACAAGACTTGGACTCTCAAGCCTGTACTAGGAATTTTATATCTATATTTTATATGTATATATATATATGTGTGTGTGTGTGTGTGTGTATGTACATGTATGTATGTGTGTATACATACAGATATCTATAAATATATCTAGATATATATGTATAGATAGATAATAGGTATAGATATACATACCTGATGCCTTTATATAGGGCCTTTTGAGGAACGTAGGATCTAAATGTACAATTACATGCTGTTTAGAGGTCAAACTAAGCTGTAGGTGTGGGGTAGATGTCATGGGAGAGATATTGTTATTGGAAAGGTTGAATCAATCTAATCCTCTATGACCTACTCCCTAATTTAAAACAAATCCCTCTTTGACCTCTATTTTCTCATATGTATTGACTTTTCCATTAGAATGTGCATTCCATGAAAACTGAAGTTATCTCTGCCTTTTGTTTTTGTATTTCAAGAACTTACTGCAATTATTTTTTTCATCCATTTCTTCATTCACTTTTTTATTCTATTTTCATTCACAGGAACACGTCAAAATTTAAGGGAAAATGTAAAAATAAAAAAGCCACTTTTATGTTTCTGTTGTTGTTGTTCAGTTGTTTTCAGTCATGTCTGACTCTCCATGAACCCATTTGGGATTTTCTTGGCAAAGATCCCAGAATGGTTTGCCATTTCCTTCTCCAGTTCATTTTACAAATGAAGAAATTTAGGCAAACAGGGTTAAGTGACCTGCTCAGGGTCACACAGCTAGTAAGGGTCTGAGATCAGATTTGAACTTAGGAAAATGAGTCTCCCTGACTCTGGACCCAGTGTAATAGTAATCAGTTTATTAGATACTTAGGGCTAAGTAGATCAGATACTTAGGGCTAAGTAGCACCTAGTAACTTAGGGTAACTCTGTCCATTGTTGAGAAGTTATGAATTCCCCTGTTGACTTGGAAGAAGGCTATTGGCTGAGACACTCCCCTGTGGACTTGGGAGAAGGTTATTGGCTGAGACAGGAGGCCAGTGCTGTATATAAAGAAGAATTTTGGAGAGAAAGGAGAGAATTTGGAATTGGTTACTCAGTGAAGGAAGATTCATGGAGACTGAAGTCAGCTGAGAAAGAGAGGGAGAAAGAGAGAGAGTGTGTTCCTCTTCCAATATCTGAAAGCTGATTGAAGACATGAACAGGATGAGACTTTGCTTGTTTGTGGCCTGGCTGATCCTTGAGTTCCAGGCTAGAGAAGTGCTGAAGGGTTTGAGGTGTGGTGAACCCTGTGAACTTCAGTGTGTTCTGGGGATTGCCCTGAGGACTGGACAAGTACCTGGGAACTGCTCATCTCTGAGGACTGGACAAGAGCCTGGCAGCTGGCAGCTCCTGAATCTAGGTGATTGTTTGGCATATTCAGGAAGGAGCTGGGACCAGGGAAGAGGATCCAGGGAATCAGAGAGACCACCCAGAGTCAAAATGAAGAAAAGGCCTCCCCTTGGATGAAGCTGATGTTTGCTGAGGACAAGGACCTGGGAGCTGTTTTCCTTTGAGGACTGGATGAGAACCTGTCAGCTTTCTGCTCCTGAATCTAAGTGATTGTTTGGCAGATTCAGGAGGGAGCCAGGACCAGGGAAGAGGATCCAGGGAATCAGAGAGACCACCCACAGTCAAAATGAAGAAAAAGTCTCCCCTTGGACTAAACTGAGGTTTGTTGGAAATCAAGGGGTGGAATGTTTGTGTGGTTTTCTAAGAACTTTATTGACGACTAAAGTTAATGGTTGTTCCATGAGTGGAAGATCAGCATATTGCGAATTGTTGATTGAATCTTTAAGTGTTAAGCTGGTTTCCTTCTTAGGGAAACCAGGTGATTTTTCTTTTGTCCTTTAAGTATTAAGCTTGTTTCCCTCTTGGGGAAACCAGATGAATTGATTGATTGAATCTTTAAGTGTTAAGCTGGTTTCCCCCTTAGGGAAACCAGGTAATTCTTCTTTTGTTCCTTGTTCTAAATATTGTGACATTCTGTAAATACTGTGATATAATATTGAACTGTGAATATTGTACTGAATCTTGATTTGTAATGGAATGAACAGAGTGTTCACTACTACTGTGTAATCCAAATCTTAAAAGCTGTTCACAGTAGCATTCTTTTGGGAATATACTGTTGCTTGGTTTTACACCCAGTATTCTATCCACTGTGCCACCTAAGTGCCCTGTGCCACCTATTTTCTACCTTTATTTGTTTCTTTTGAACAAGAAGTGTCAATAATGTCTACTATGTCATAGGATCATAGGATTAGAGTTTGAAGGGATTTAAGTTGTCACCTTGTTCAATTTCTTCATTTTACAGATGAGAAAAGTCTGTCAATGGATCTCAACCTTCCTAATTCCGTGACCCTTTAACACTTGCATGTGGGCATATCTGCATGTGGGCAGATGCACCTGGACACAAATAGAGGAGTAGTGTCTTGTTTCCTAAGACCATTGGAAATATGTGTTTTCTGATGGTCTTAGGTGACCCCTGTGTAATGTCATACATCAGCAGATTCCCAAAAGAATGCTACTGTGAACAGCTTTTAAGGTTCTGATTACATAGTATAGTGAACACTCTGTTATTCCATTACAAATCAAGGCAAACATTCACAATATAATATTCACAACATTACATCTTATCATAGAAAATCACAATAACAGTTCATAACAGCTTAATATTAGAATGGCCACACAATTTTTGCTACAGTAGCTACAATATTCAGAACAAAGCATTCAATTAATTCACAGTATAGTAATAAATACTTAATCATTCAATCAATTCATAATACGATAATCAATCTTCCACTCATGGGGCAAATCAAGAGATCAACTCAATCAGTCATTATATACAGTCATTAGAAAACCACACAAACCCTCCACCCCTTGGTGTCCAGCAAACCTTAATTTCATCTAAGGGAAGACCTTTTCTTCTTAATGATTCTGGGTGGTCTCTCTGATTCCCTGGATTCCCTTCTATGGTCCCAGCTACCTCCTGAATGCACCAAACACTCACCTGGATTCAGAAGCAGACAACTCCCAGGTCCTTGTCCAGTCCTCAGGGCAGTTCCTGAAGTTCACAGGGTCCAGAACATCTCAAATCCTTCACCACTTCTCTTGCCTGGAACTCAAGGATCAGCCAGGCCACAAACACACAAAGTCTTATCCTGGTCATGCTTCTTCAGTCCTCTAGCAGTTTAGCTGGCCCTAGGACCCAGAAGGAATATTGGCCTTCCAAGTGGCCTTCAACAGATTCTGGTCTCAGGAAAACTCCAATTCAGTTTTCAGTCAGCTTCCAGATGCTGAGAAATAATCTCTCTCTCTCTCTCTCTCTCTCTCTCTCTCTCTCTCTCTCTCTCTCTCTCTCTCTCGCTCTCTTTCTCTCTCTTTCTCAGCTGACTTCAGTCTCCATGAATCTTCCTTCACTGAGGAGCCAATTCCAATTCTCTCCTC
>JAQQSW010000061.1:82341-101799 GCA_028646575.1 Pseudocheirus occidentalis | reverse complement strand
TCTTCCCCTGCATGTAGAATCTACCTGAGATACCTGACTGACTTAGGAAGCACCTGGGAAACCCTGCTCTGATCCAGACCTCAGCCTGCACTGCCCCCAACTACAATGCACTTTGCCTCATTTTCTGGGTAGGCTTCAGGCCTAGTAAAGGCAAGGGAACCTTTCTAGGGGGAATCCCCTTCCTCTGTGCCAGCATTGAGCTGAGCCAGGGAGCCCAATGGAAACTCATCTTCCCTTCCCCAAACCCACACTCCTACCCCTTCCAGCTAAATAAAAGGAGAATCTGGAAAAAAAAAAAAAAAAAAAAAAAAAAAGAAGGATTGGGGAAGGCTTCCTACAGAACATGGAATTTTTGAACTTAAAGGAAGTTGGAGACAACAGTAGGTAGAGCAAAATGGGGAAAGCGTTCCAGGCATGGGAGATGGCATCAGGAAAGAAACAGTACAGAACATTGTGCATAAGTTGAATATTGAAAGGACTAGGGATCCTGGGAGGTGCAGGTGAGGAAGAAGGGCATTGCAGGCATGCAACAAGGAAAGTGCAAAAGCATAGAGAAGGGCTATAGAGTGTCTTGTGGGAGGAACATCTTTGAATGATGTATCTGGAGGGGAATAATGCACAATAAGGCTGGATAGGTCAGCTGGGCAAAGTTACAAAAGACTTTAAATTTAAAAAAAATTGAATTGTTTTATTTGTTCATGGAGTTAACAGAGAGCAATTATAATTTATTGAGTGCACGGTGATTCAACAAATATCATGCCTACTATGTTACAGGCATTGTGTTTAGCACTGGGGATTCAAGGAAAGGGGAAAGATAGTTCCTACCCTCATAGTCCCTACATCACTGTACAGTGAGGGCAAGAGTAGGCAAACAGCTTTATACAAACAAGATATAAATAGGATTAATTGAAAACAGTCAACAGATGGAAGGCACTAAAATTAAGAGGGTTTGAGAAAGGTGGTGAGAGGTAGTAATTGGAGTTTATTAAATTGAGGTGCGGAATGGTAAGGCCTGAACTTTAGGAAGAACACTTTAACAGATGAGTGGAAGATCAACTGGGAGAGATGTGTGGCAGACAAACCAGCTAGCAGGCTATTGGAATAGTCTACACATTAGCTGATGAGGACCTGCACCAAAGTGATGGCATTTTCAGAAGATGAAAGGATAATGAATGAAAGATGTTATGAAAGTAACATTGACAGGTCTTGGAGATAGATTGGTTAAAAGAATGAGAGAGAGAGAGAGAGACAGAGACAGAGACAGAGAGAGACAGAGACAGAGAGTGAATAGTCAAGGATGCCACTTAGGTTGTGAACTTGTGTAACTGAGCAAAATTAGCAGAGAAATTAAGAAGAATGTAGGGCTTTAGGGGACACATAATGATCTCAGTTTTAGACGTCTTGAGTTTAAAATATCTCCAAGACAATAGTTGGGAAATATTAGACTGGAAATCAGCGGGAAGCTTAAGGCTAGAATAACGGGTGGGGAACCTGCAGCCTCCAGGTCACATGCGACCTTCTAGGTAGGTCCTAGAGTATGCCCATTTGACCAAGTTCAGATTCTACAGAAGAAATCCTTTTATTAAGGGGATTCATTCAAGTGAAGTTTGGATTCAGTCAAAGGGCTGCACTTGAGGATCTAGAGGGCCACAAGTGGTTTCAAGGCCATAGTTTCACCCGTAGATACACCCATGTATCTCAATAAATATGAGAATCATTGACAGTGAGATGCCAAGTTATATGGGAACTCATGAGATCACCAAGAAAAACTGTTAAACAGGGAAAAGAGAAGAGTGAGAAAGATGGTCAGATTGCTTTAAGAAAAATCACTTCACCTCTTTATGAAGAATAGACTGGAGTAGAGAAAGAATGAAAATTGGAAACTGTTTTAATAGTTCAGGGGGGAGAGCTTATGAAGGCTGGAACAATGGTGATGACTATGTGAGTGGGGAGGATATGGATGGGCACTATGTTTCAGAAGTGGGGTAAAACAAACAAAAGAATGTTCAGATGACCTTGCATGGAATCCAGGCCCAGTTACTTGAGGAATTTTGCTGATGTGGCTTACCTCTAGAACAAGAATTCTTACCTTTTTTTAAATTTTATTTTCTGTCATGTAGCTTTTGGCAATGGGTGAATCCTATTGACCCTCTTTTCAGAATAATGCTTATTACCCACATTCATAAATGAAGAAAATGTTAAATTTCATTTCCAAAGTAAGTAAAAATAAAGATATAATTTTTTCTTTCCATCCAAGTCCACAGGTCTGTCTGCTTCCTCAATATCAATCAATGGACAATTTGGGTATAGGTAACCCACAGGTTAAAAACTCATGTTCTTCTTTGCCTCTAAAAATGAGGTATTTTGAATAAATGATTTTTTGGTTCCTATCCATTCCAAACCTCTTTGGGAATGAATAGAGAGTGAACATAAAACAGGGACTGCGATTTTACTTGAACTTTGAAGGCTTCTCTTATGTTTGTGTACATTTTTATCACCTTTGGGTTTGTTTCCTGGATTTTCTTAGTTCTCCACAATTGCTACCTGGAAATCATGTCAATAACCTTTGCAAAACACCACATAACTTCCTTTTGGGGATCCTTAGCTGGAAAATGTCTTCCTTCATTCTCTAGTGAGCTGATTTTCTTATAAAATGGTGGCAACTATATTAAAATGCCTAGATCATTTGGGGGTCTAGTTTTTGTTAATAGCATCTTCTTAGACCTTAATGAATGAGCATTGAGTGATGACCATTGGAAAGACGTTAAAACCTTGATTGGAAGTCTACGTATAACCCCACAGAAAGTTATTGTATGTTTCCTCTTAAAATGGATAGATCATGGCCTGCTACTAGAAGCAGTGGAAGGGTACTGGATGTAGTCTATAGACGGGTTCAAATCCAGATTTGAAATTTACTAGACGTAATATTAAGGCAAAATGAGTTAACATCTCTGAGCCTCAGTTTCTTTAGCTTTTAGATGGGAGAAAACAATTCTTGTGTTAGCTGCCTCACCAGACTATTGAACAAAACTTTTTGGAAACCTTACTACTACTTTAATATATTAATTGTCAGTCTTGGTTTTAGGCAGGTAAATGGCGGCCTGACCAGGAGGGGGCATGCACGGTCAAAAAATAAAGGAAGGTCATGAAAAATTCCCCAAGTTTGTTACATGATAGAGTTTATAAAGAAATCCATCTCCTATTCTCAGAATCCACTGACCACATAGGTGGGTGTGTATTTGTTTGTGTTAATGCAGAATTCTGGTCTGTGTCTCACTCATGAAAGCAGCCTAATATAACTATTTCTCAATAATCCTCACTAACCAGGGGGAGGGGAAGGAAACAGTGGCATGGATGATCTAAAACAGGAAGCAATTTTATAAAATGTATATTTATCTTTGGAAAGCAGCAGATTTTGTTAAGGCAGGTTCCCCTTCCTGATTTGTGTAGGCTAATGTTAAAATTAGTTTACATTCTCTTTATACCCCGACCAGCAGGGAAAAGCAGCTCGGGAGTTGTCAGGGGAAAACTTGATGGCTGACACTTCTGGGCTGCCTCCCAGAAATCTCTCCTGCCTCTGTCTCAGGAACTGCTACCTTTAGTCACTCCTATGTATTAAGGCATTGAAGGTCCATTTTACCATGCACATCTTGTCTCTGGGAAAAGTCCAGTAACATATCTGGACCCATTAACACCTTGGTAACTGTGGAGTTTCAGTCACCTATCAGGGCCTTGAGAGGTTAAGACAAAGTTTTGTTGAGGTCTGAAGTAAGGGAGAAGGGGCTGGAGAATTTGAGAACCTGAGTACTTACTGACTTGTTTTCTCCTTACTTAGTATGGGCATTCCTTGAGGACAGCAGTGGTTTTTTGTGTTGTTTTGTTTTGTTTTGTTTTTCCATTTTCTTTTCCCCTTTCTTAAGGTATGGAAGATGTTGTATTTGGGAGAAATATTTATATATTTTCTATATTGTTGTGCTTCCTTTTCAAACAGGACCAAAATGTCATCACTGTGTTAGAGTCAAGGTACAATGTGTCTTACTTGTGGCTCTACCACAGATTAGACACAAATAGTTCATATGAACATTTGGACTGGAGATGTCTAAATTTGTGCATCTCACATTTGGAGTTTACATAGTATAGGCCAGGTAAGGTTGAATAACAATTTGAATATTAGTTGGTACAATCCCTTTTATCATAAGTCATTTGTTTGTCCCATAAATATTTTTATTGTCGTTCAATTCACCTCATGGGGTTTCTTGACACAGATATGGGGAATGGCTTGCCCTTTCCTCCTACAGCTCATTTTACAGATGAGGAAACTGAAGCAAACAGGATGAAGTGACTTGCACAGGGTCACACAGCTATTAAGTGTCTGAGACCATATTTGAACTCTGGAAAATAATTCTTCCTCACTTGAAGCCCATCCCTCTTTCCACTGGTCCCCTTATGATAAGTACCTACTCCACCTTCCATGTGTACATCTTCCTAGGTAAGCTGATCCCTTCAGATTTCATCACCAATCAGCCAAGTCAGCCTAGGATGCTCAACCCCTATCCACCTCTGTCAGCCTCCTCCCCTCTCTACTTGGAGGCCTGGAGGGTAGAGTCTTAAAGTCCTCTCAAAGCTTTCCTTTATAAAGGGTGGCATTTGTACTTTGAGCTCCCTCTATTTTCTATCTACAGCAACTCGGTCTTTCCCCCCTTTCCTCTTCTCTTCAGACTCTCTTCATGTGCAGTCTTTCCCCATTAGATTATAAGCTCCTTGAGGAGAGAGATTGTCTTTCTTTTTCTCATTTTTACCCCAACATGTAACACATTTCCTGGGACATAGTAGGGAGTTAATAAATGTTTATTGAGTTAAATTTATAATCACTCCTCCATGGAGGTTATGGACTAGGAAAGTGCACATGCTATGTCCTCAAATGACTATACTATAAAGTAGAATATACACAATTGTAGTATATTAGCTAAAGGCCGTTTTCCTGTCAGGAGATCCATTGAAGAGGACTTTGTGGAAAAACTGACATTTGAGCTGAGCCACTAGATAGGCCCCTGCTGCTGAATCAGCCACTAAATGTGTGCTTATGTGAAGTGCAATCTAACAAGTTCCCAACAGCTTTTCACTGATGGGAAAAGGGAAAAGAAGCCAAGAAATGCATTCTTTGTTAACATAGTAGAGAGCCTTGGCAGGGATGGTGGGAGGGTTATGCTCATGAAAAGTCTAATCTAAAATGAGAAGCATTGGGTATTGTGGAGGAAAAAAAAGAGGAAGATTTTTTTTAAAGGGAGGTATGTAAGGTGAAGTCTCAGGGGTCAGTCTAGTTTCTCTGTCTGATACCTGATATCCATCATGGTATGGTACATTGTGATGTGCTCTAGGCATCAAAAGAAATCGGTTCTAGGCCCAACTCATATCACCTACTAATTTTGTTACCTTGTACAGGTCTTCTCTGACCCTCAATTCCTAAACTACAAAATGGTGAAGGTCATAATAACCACTAAGCCTGCTTTCTGCCCATTACTACTATCAATAGTAAATGAGAGAAAAAAGGCATGGCAAGTGCTTTGGGATGAAAAAATGTGATGCAATATTATCATCATCATCGAAGGGTGAATACTTTTCCGTCTGGGGAAGATTCAAGAGCTTTGAGGTTAGAATCATCAAGCTTTAGTCCAAATAGTAGTTTCTACACTTACCAGTTGTGTGATCATGGACAATTCAGTTCAGATCAAGGATAAAATGATTTTCTAAGCCTTGGTTTACTCAGCTGTAAAATGGGAATAATAATACTTATTCTAATACTTCTGTCATTTTTGTAAGGAAATATTTTTTTAATCTTGAAACATTACATAAAATAAGTTATTATGATTTATATTGTCCTTCACCCTGCATCCCCCACCAAAGAGTCTAATCTTTCTCTGAATCAGAATGTAAATCAAACTTGAGCCCTAATGTTTTCCTCTCCTAAAGACAGGTAACAACTTCCATTCACATAGTTGTGGGTGGGAAGGGATAGGGAGGAGGAGAATGGAGGATGTGTGGAAAATTGTTGTGCAGAACAACCTCACTGGAAAGCTTTGCAATTGTCTCTGCCTCTGTTCATTTGCAGCCAGTCTGGCTAAGGGTCATTAGCTTAATGAGCTATTGTATTTTTTCCCTTTCTCTCTAAAAAGTCTGCTGAAACATCCTCCCAAGAGCCAAATGAGGAGATGAAGAAATAAGCAGCAGCTGATGGCAAAGGGAGCTTTGAGCCAGAGACTCCTTTAGTCCAGGAGCTGTCATCTCTAGGGGACCAAGCAAGGCCTTCTACACGATGGGGGACTAACGGCTCAGCAGATGATGCCTGAAACCATAAAAGGCAGGGTCTGCCAGGGTTTCTTCTGAAAAGGAAGGCCAGATCCCATGATACAGGGAAAGGAAATCAGTAAGGCATCTTAAGTAAAGACATGTGGTCATTACCTTGTATTAAGAATTCTGTGCTAATTAGAGAAACTAATAATGACATGAAAAAGTTGGGATATATTTTCTCAAGATTTAAAACCTAAAAGAATAAATTAAGTTAAATCACAAAATAAATGAGTTGAGAATTTTTATAAATTTGTATTTTAGGATGTAAAGTAATTGCTGAAAATCATTAATCATGTTACTTTCAAAAGAGATCTCAGACAATCAATTAATCCACTCCTTGTCATGCTTCTTCCCCTACCCACTTTAATTTTTCTACAGGACCATACTTGAAACACTCATACTTGAGACACCCAAGTCATCTATCTAGTATTTAGAGCAGCCTAGAAGAAGTTAATTTGGGGGGACATGAGAAAAATTAAAAAGCAGAAACTTCAGATTCCATGTAGAATATTTAGAAGTAGGGAACCTGTGGCCATGAGACCACACGTGACTCACTTAGTATTTAGATAGAGGAAGGTGCTAAGACCATTGCCAAGACCATCATGGTCAAATGCTATCTACAGTATTATGTCCATTCCTGGATACCAAATTTTAGGAACGGTATTGACAAGCTGAAACATATCCAGAGGAGTGCTACCAGGAGTCTGAGAGGGACTCAAAATTTCTTAATAACCAGTATATTTGAGAGAACTTGGAGTCCTTCACTTGGAAAAGCCAATGCAGATAGTAAGATTATTATATTGTGTATTAGTAATGATATGATTAGTCTTCTAATATCTGAAGCACAGCCATAAGGCAAAGGGGTTAGATTTATCCTTCTTGACCTAAAAAAAAGAATATGGTACAAATGTGTAAGCTAATGAATAGGCTGATTTTTGCTTTAATATAAGAAAGATCTAATAATTAGAGCTTTTCAAAATTTCGAGGTGCCATCACAATAGGTACTGAATCACCCATTAACAGTTCATTAAAGGTATCATAAGGGAGAGTCATGC
This sequence comes from Pseudocheirus occidentalis, assembly GCA_028646575.1. Classification (NCBI taxonomy): domain Eukaryota; kingdom Metazoa; phylum Chordata; class Mammalia; order Diprotodontia; family Pseudocheiridae; genus Pseudocheirus; species Pseudocheirus occidentalis. The sequence goes on along the minus strand of JAQQSW010000061.1, from coordinate 94,396 downwards.
TTCTGGTTGAGGTCAAACTGGACTACCTTTTAGGTTCTATAAACCTCTGGAGTCCTATAATTCTAGGCTTATCAACTTTTTAAAAAGTGAACAGATTCAAGAAGATAGTGATTGTGGAAGAGAGTTGAGGAAAGGAGGTTGGTAGAGTAATGGTAGAGTAAAAAAAAAATCTACTTTAGATTAATAACTTCCAGATCTATAGAGCTATAATGTTTACCCATGTTTTCCTTCACAACCTTGTGAAGTAGATCATATGAGTATTAGCCTAACCTGTATATGTAATAACAATAGATGGTTTCTATATGTTGTGCTGAGTTTTACTAAACCCTTTACAAGCACAATTGTATTTTATGCTTAGAAGAACTCTATGAAATTGGTAGTTCAAGTATTATCACCATTGCACAGATGGGTAAACTGAAGCTTGGAGAGCTGAATGAGATTTACATAGCAAATAAACTTCAGAGGCATGACACAGACCTTGGACGCCTCAGTCAAAAGGCAGCATAGGATGGTAGAATGATCCCTGGATGTGAACTCAACTCAGAGGAGTTGAGTTCAAATTGTACGTTTGTCACTTATTACCTATGTGACTTTGAACAAGTCATTCAAATTATCTGGGCCTGAGTTTTCTTATTTGTAAAATGAGTTGGGTTGGACTAGAGGACTGGAGGACAAGGTCCCTTCCAGTTCTTATTCTGGGAAATATTTTCCAGTGATTCCAAATCTAATTCTCTTCCTGCTATACCACAAGTACCTAAGATGTCTATTCCTAGTATTGTGCAAAAATGCTATATTCTGTGGAGAAGATTAAAAAAGCATTACTCAGGAGACATTTTGTAGTGAGGTGGAGCTAGATAGGGCAGTGGGCCTGAGTTCAAATGCAGCCTCAGACACTTACTAGATGAGGGACCCTGAAAAGTTGTTTAACTGCTAGCTGTCTCAGTTTTCTCACCTCTAAAATCGGAATAATAATAGTACCTACCTTCTGGGCTATTGTGAGGAACAAATAAGGTGATATTTATAAAGTGCTTCGCATAGTCCCTGCCACATAGGTGCTAAAAATACTTTTTTCCCTTCCTTTGCCAAGGCAGGGGAGTTGGATCAAAGCTCTCAAGATTTCCCTGGGTTACTGCAAAAGGCACTACAGAACAAGTTATAAAACCCAGTGCTAGACCTGCCTCTGACACTAAATGGCTATATGACCCTGTACAAGAATCTCTCCCTCTCTGAGGCTCAGCTTCACCCATTACAAAATGACAGCATTGAGCCAGATGATCTGGTCTCTAAAGTGTCTTGCTGATGTAACATTTTATGATTCTGCTGATTTCCAAATGGAATTGCAAAACACAGATACAACAGCTAGTTAAAAACCCCAATAATTTACTTCTAGCATCTCTTTGCAGGACTACTGAACATTATTCTTCTCACACTCTGCATTCTAGTCAACTTGCTATTCTCCTCAATGATGTTCTACCTCTCACCTTCACGCCTCTGCATGCCTGTCCCCGTGCACTGAATATACTTTCGGCTCACCTCGGCATTTTAGAATTCCTAGCTTCCCTCAAGTCTCAACTCCTATGCCCTCTCCTGTGGGAAGAGTTCCTGGTGGTAAATACCTGTGCCCACTTACCTACTGTTCATACCTTCTTCCCCTTCCTCATAGAACCAAGAGTATAGTTATCTTTCTAGATGATACATTCTCTCAATAGATTGTATGATTCTGTGCAGCAGGAATGGTTTTCTTTTTTGTTTTCATATTCCCAGTACCTAATGCAATATTATACATAGTAGGGGCTTAATGAATACTTTTTGGAGTGGATTTCTAAATAGTGAAAGATAGAGGCATGTAGAAAGATCATTAATCTGGTTTCATTTGAAGGGATATTTTTTTTCCATTTAGGAAATATAAAGACAATAGCACAAGGACTTTGGGTGACATTGACTTTGATAGAATGGAAACTTAATGCATGAAGTTTATTATGGGATAACAAAAATTTGCCATCTGTCTAGAGTCAGTAACCTCAAGCTATAAAAGGAGTGAGGAACTTATTATTGAAATTTCTATCCAATCCTCAAAACAGTAAACTCCTGGAAAAAAAGATACATCACTGATAGGTTACATTTGCACAGTAGACCTTATAGCTAGAATAGATAGTGACTTACACCATGGTTTTTGAGAGATACCATCATCCAAAATCTTCCCAAAACTCCTATATCTGAAATTTGTTCAAGTAAAGTTCACTGGAAAAAAAGGCTTAAATGAAAATAAATTATATAGAAGAAATACTATAATAAATAATATAAAGTTATAATAATAATAATAATAATAATAATGTAATTCCTACATGTAGGCACTGTGTTAAGAGCTTTGCAAATATCTCATTTGATTTTCACAATTATTCTCATTTTACAAATGAGGATCTCTATTTAGAGATCAAGTGACTTGCCCAGGGTCATATAGCTAGGCCTGTCAGAAGTCAGATTAAAACTCAAATCTTCCTGACTCCAGGCCTAGAAATCTATCCACAATGCCAATCAGTTGTCTCATATATTTGTAGGGGGGGGGAAGCTGCATTCTTGAGGTTACGTGTAGCCTCCTAGATCCTTGGGTGCAGCCTTTAGACTAAATCCAAATTTCATATAATGAATCCTTTCATTAAGGGGATTTATTCTGTGAAGTTTGGATTCAGTCAAAAAGGCACACTTAAGGAATTAGAAGGCCAAATGTGCCCTTGAGGCTGTGGGTTTCACACCCCTGAATTAAAATATGTGACTGGTATTAGATTAAAAATAATCCTTTATAGATTTTGATAAAATATCAATGGAGGAGAGGGATATGGCTTGTTCTGATTGATTCCAAAGGGGACACAGAGTTACTGCCAAGGAAAGATTTCAGTTCAATGTTTGTAAGGTATCACTTTGTATTCAAGCTGTCTCAAAGAATCATGGGTTGCCTCAAGAGGCAGTTGCTTAGCTGTCATGTCAAGCAGAGGCTTGATTATTGTAGGGAGAGATTTTTGCTCAGAATTGATAACCTCTGACACCCCTTATAGTTCTGAAATTTCATGATTTCTGAAAGTAGACTTTGAGAGCAGGGAGGGTTTTTGGCTTCTAAGGTCTCTTTCAGCTGTGTGTGGTTCTATGCTGGAGCCACCACAAATGAAGGGAAACTTCCCCAGATATGCAGAAAGCTAATTTCACTGACAGCCTGTTTGCCTTAGGCTATCTGTGAAGATATCCTTTCTTAATCAGTACTTGGTCCCCTCCTTTTTAGAAAGGGGAGGTGACACCCACTCTGGAAGGACAGGACATATTCTACAAAGATCTCTGAAGGGTAACCCTGTTTCCCTAGGCAACATTTTCTCCCTTTCTGGTTGTAGATCTAGGGCTGGCACCTTGTGCCATATGCTGGTTGTCTATGCCTTCATGATCCTAGCTGTATTAATGTGATAATTATAGCCGGTATTTATACACCCTTTCTTCCAAAGAGCTCTTCCTGCCTTGCAAGAATTATTTCTTCCATTCTCACCACAGTGCTCTGGAGCAGAGATTATGGTCGTGGTTTAGATAAAGAATTTGGAGAGAGAAAAGGTAGACAGGCACAAGAAAGAAGGAGAACTCACAATTTACTTAAATCAATGGCTCACCCAGGACTAAAACTTGAGTCTCCTGACTATCAAACTAGGCCTTGCTCTCCAAGTCTTCCTAATTTCCCCAGTTCCTGCCCCCACCAACATACCAAAGAATCATAATTGTCAAAATTGAAGGGACCTAAAGAAACTAGGTGGCCTTGTACCCTGACTGGAGACATTTGGCGGATTACTATTACCACTAGTTTCACAGATAAGCTATCTGAGGCCCAGAGAGATTAAATAACTCACCCAAAGCCTCATTGCTAGGGGGTGGTTCAACAGAGACCAGAAAACATGGTTCCTGCCTCTACGTGCAATTTGTTCCATTAAGAAAGGTGTTTGTCTTTTCTTATCTTTGTTTTTATCACCATTGTCCATTTTAAAATTTAAGCTCCCAGATTACAAAAAGTACATTTGTTTTCTTGAAATGGTTCACTAAGCAGACGAGATCACTTTTTTGGTCAGCACAGTAGTAACAAGCAGTAATAGGACCATTCCTAGGTACATCCTTGATTCTAGAAAGTGATTGGGCTGACTACATTCATTGTACGGTTATTATGAATACATGGGCTCTGATATGTTCAAATGATTAAATGAAAAAAAGTGACACCTCTTGCCAGTGTCTGGAGCCTTATGAAACAGAAGTTCCTGCTATGATTTTGATCTAGGAAAGCCTCTGTGGAATGGGAAGATCAGGGCTGGCTTTTCAAGATCCTTGTGAGCATTCTAGCCTATGGATACATAACTCATTGTCCTTTTTGGCATAATAACCCATTGAGAGGTGCCCAGATGCAAATGTGCTGTGTTCCTCATTTCCTATCCCTTGGATATCAGAGTATTATTAGGTGGCAGAAGAGAATGCTGGGCCTGGAGTCAGGAAGATCTAAGGTCGAATTTGGCCTCAAATGCTTACTTGCTCTGTGACCCTGGGCAAGTCACTTAACCTCTGTTTGCCTCAGTTTCCTGATATAGAAGAGGGGGATAATAATAGCACCTGCTTCTCAGGGTTGTTGTGAGGAATGAATGATGTAAAGTGCTTAGCACAATATCTGGCAGATAGCAAGCCCTATATAAATGTTTATGAATACTAGTTTTATTATTAATTATTATTATAGTTGGTACATTCCTAGTGGTTGGGCATGATTGATCAATTCTTCTGTGTAGAGGTGCTTCTGTGATAATCAGGCCTTTCTAATACCACTTTGGCCCAAGTCTTTTAAACAGTCTGAGACTTTGCTCCATTGATCCTAGGGGACATTTAAAGAACCACCCATAGTTCCCTTAATGAGAGGGAAGAAGTTCAAATGCATTGGCTATTGATGAAGGGCAAATCCACAGTTATTCTCATTTAAGCACCATTGGAGAAGGCACCCCAAATGGCATTCAAGCTATTTATCCCAATTCAAAGAAAATTCCAATAGAGACTGTTCCTTGTACTCCTTTTATTGTCCTTCTGTATTAATGGACTCATAGCTACAATATTATGAAGGTGAAATATTAAGTTAGATGAGAGCCTGCCCTTCCACCAGCTGCTCTGGGTGGGATCACCATCTTCCTCCATCCCTTCCCCCCTCTCTATATATGCTTCTCACCTTTTTCTTCTGCTTTTCTCTTCCCCCATAAATTCAGACATCTTCTTTTCTCCTTGAATTCTTTTATTTGCTTCACTCCCTTTGCTGACTCCTTATTTAATAGCTTTCTGCACAGCTCCCAGGAATGTAAATCCTGCTATTTTATCTCATTAATAACCTTTTTCAAAACCCAATCTCCTTTGTCTAATCATATTAAATTAAAAGTAACAGAAAATTTACTTTTGTTAATCTACTTTCCATAATTAACTAACCACTTGCTATTCCCACAGATTGTTCTAATATTTATGCCTTAGGGGGGAAAATGTATTTGTTAATGCTAGACTTTTCCCACAAACCCAGATTTCTATAATCATCACCACCAACTGAAGCAGCTATTAATTGTTCATATTTGCAAGATGCTTCTCTGGACATCCTCTAAAAAAAGTTAGATAGATATAATTCTTGTGGTGGTAAAATGTTACTACCTAAAATAAACAAAGCAGAAAAAGCACTGAAATGGGAAGCAGGTGCCCTTAGTTTAAAACCCAAATTTCAATGTTAAATCATTCAACGGGGACACTAGACTCATGTTAGGTTGCACAGTGGTTAGAGCCCTGAGCCTGGAGGCACAAAGACTTGAGTTCAGATATGACCTTAGACACTTAGGGCAGCTAGTTGGCTTAGTGGATAGAGTGCCTATCCTGGAGTCAGGAGGATTCATCTTCCTGAGTTCAGTTTTGGCCTCAGACACCATCTGTGTGACCCTGGGCAAGTCACCTACCCTGTTTTCCTCAGTATCCTTATCTATAAAATAAACTGAAGAAGCAAATGGTAAACCCTCCAATATCTTTGCCAAGAAAATTCCAAACAGGGTCATGAAGAGCTGGACACGATTGAAATGCCTGATCAACAATAACAACAAAAATAGGGTTAAAAATACTTTCAAAGCTCATTGTGAAAATAAAATGAGATGATAATTATAAAGGGCTTAGCACACTGACTGGCACATAGTAGGCTCTGTGTAAATGTTAGTTAAATTATCATCATCATCATCATCATTTTTGTTGTTGTTTTAGTTATGCATGTAGTTACCAAGTTTAGGGGAAGAAAAATAGCCTGAGTCTTTCCCTCTCAAATCAGGAATCTTTTCCATCATGTAACCTTGGGGCTTCCACCCAAGGGCTGGGCACCTCACACCCCCTCCCCCCAACTTATTGCTCCAACCACAAAAATCAGGGAATGGTATAGAAGGGCTGAGATCAAAAATTTTCTTTATTCTCTAAGTGATACTTCTAGCAAATTTTAAGTCTTACTCTCAGTTTAAATGCCTAAAAAGAGAAAATGAAATAACAAAATAGTTTATGCAATTTTAAAGTATTATAATTTATTCAGAACATTTAAGTATAGTGTCATATATATGTATATATATATGAACATATAAAGAATATATAGATTTTATAAATACTGTGTGTACACAGATATACATAATATAGGTATGAAACTGATCTATGTTCTCTCTGATGTAGGGAGTTCCCACTGACTAATTTTCTCTGTTACTGTAGATAAGTACTTTCTCTCCAATTTAAAATCTTAGATAGTTGCCTCAAGTACTAAGAACTTAAGTGATTTGACCAGAATCAATATATACCTGGGGGGAGGACTTTAATGTTGGTCTTCCTGGCTTGGAGGCCAATTATCTATCCCATAAAACATGCTCACTCTCATTATTATTTATTATTGTAATTTTTTTTAAAACTGCAGACTAGAGAAAGACAAGGCCCTTAAGTCTTTGCACTATACAGTGCCTTTAAGATTAGGTCCTTAATCTTCCTCTACTGAATACTACTCGCTGTGTGACCTTGGAGAAATCATTTGGTTTGTCTTTGCCTGAGTCCTCTGCTCTGCTAAATGATGGCTTCTCTAGATTACATCTAAGTTTCCTTCCAGCTCTAAATCCTTTGAAGTCTTAGGGAGAATTCCAAAAGAGTTCCTAAGGTACAAAGTATGCATGCTTCTCCAGGAAAAAATCAATTCATAGAAGCATTGACAAAGCTGGAAAGAAATTTAGAAGTTATTTAAATTCAATACAAAGTATCAAAGCTTGCCTAAAGCAGCCTCCTATTCACTTCTACCAACTACCAGCAGTTTATTAAGAAATGTGGATATGACTAATGACTGATACTAATATTCGACATGTTGAAAAAAAATTACCAAACATCAGGAAGAAGTGAGAAGTGGTACAGTGCCTAACACAATGCTTGACACTCAGTTGTTGCTGTTCATCCTTTGTTTTCAAGGAGAAGGGGGACTTTGCAAGTAACAACTTGACTTGCATGTGAATTGGATTTGGGTGAAGCAGAGTTAGGTAAAGTCTTCAGCCTCAACCCTTCCTGAATCATCAAAAGTCTGTTGTCAGGACAAAAGTCACAAAAGTAAATAGTGATGACCCAAGGTACAGTGGATGACCTTGGCATCTTGAATGTCTGACCATGCTCTCACAGCTCCATAGCACCCATTTCAGCTGTCTTCATTGTTACTGGAACAAATTGTTTTCATCTGCCCATTCCATTGGGGGAAGTCTTCACATGCTTGAAGTAGACATCTCCCTAACTCAGTTACAGTTTTCAGGCCTGATGAGTAGCAGGTGCCTACTAAATGGTAATTGACTACCTTCCTGGTAGGAATAAGAACAATGATGCTTCGATCCAATGCATCTAACGTCACTTCTAAGGCACATCTTGAAGAGACTACAATAAAGTCCTTGCTTCTTCCTTGCAGTATCTATTTTCTTCACTATATTCCTTACTTGAGAGACTATCTCTCTCCTTAGAGTTGCGCTAGAAAAGTTTCCCAATCACTCGAGCCCTCCCCTTCTGGAAATAGATGACCAGGTCAATGAAAAGTTTATTGACCTACTGTGTTTTAGGTTCTGGGCTAGGTTCAGGGTATACAATGACCAGAATAAAAGTTCCTGCCTGCAAGAAGTTTTCATCCTGTTTCCTCACTCAATTCTCTTCTGTTCCCCTGCACTAAACATAAATGTATAATTTTCTTTTATTTTTTTGGAGGGCAGTTGGGGTTAAGTGACTTGCCCAAGGTCACACGGCTAGTTTGTGTGTCAAGTGTCTGTGGCCAGATTTGAACTCAGGTCCTCCTGACTCCAGGGCCGGTGCTCTATTCACTGCGCCACCTAGCCACCCCAATGTGTAATTTTCTTAGAGATTGATCTCTCTCATCCAACAATTTAATTCAGCAAACGTGTATTTAGCCCCTACTATGTTCAAGGGACTGTGATAAATGCTGGAGACACAAGAGAAAAATCCCCAGTAATGAAGGAGTTCACATTCTCTTGGTGTATCAGAAATTGTTCAGAGAGAGAGAGAGAGAGAGAGAGAAGAGAGAGAGAGAGAGAGAGAGAAAGAGAGGTATGAATATTCAAAGAATATAAATAATTTGGTTGGAATATGAAAATACTAAAAACCAGAAGCTTCAAGGTAAGTTTTCTTCTATTTGTATCATTAGATCAGCTAATATTGAGCATTCATAATTTCCTTTATATTGGAGAAAGAAGTGGCAAACCACTCCAGAATCTTTGTCAAGCAAACCTGACTCCCACCACCACCACCACCACCACCCCCTGCCATGGGGTCATGAAGAGTCAGACATGAGTGAAATAACTTAACAATTCCTTTATGTAGTTAACCCCCCCCCTAGCAATTTCCTCTGTTTTGATTTTTGTTCATAGCTCTGGGCTAAATTTAAGGTCTCTTTCTTTGAAAACTTTTCTCTGTTCTAATTTCTGATGCGTTGATGGTTCTGAGATTCCATTGCTATGATTATTCATTCCCTCCTCCAGTGCAGATTTCTCCTCACCCATGTCTTTTCATCCCATATGATTACTATCTAAATCCTTTCCTAAGTTCTGTCCTTAAAGATTCATCAAGCATATGTATTATAGACCTTCCACTGTGTCTCTTAATATTTTGTGGATACCAGTGTAACCCTCAAGCTGATCCTCTATTTTCAATCCAGCATCTAGCATCTATTGTCCACCTATAGTGTGTTAGGTACTCCTGTATACAAAGAAAACAAACAAACAAACAAATCAGCCCCTTTCCTCAAGAAGCTTAAATTCTATTGAGAAATATCAGTATTGTATCTCTTGTCCTTGCTACATAAAGCAAAAAAAGTCTTTAAGACTTTACATTTTCCTAGTCCTGTATGCCTTTTTGTTTAAATAGTGGGATATTTTTAGCTATTTTAGACATTGCTATTTAAAACAAGATCTTTGCATTATTTGAAGTATTTGGTCCTAGATGTAAAATCCTATTTATAATTTAAGGAAAAATCAAGCACCATGCTGATATACATAATAACCTTGGTAAGAGAATATGTTTGAGTGTGTGTGTTTTTTTTAAAGGATTCTATGTTCTTCATTAATTCAGTTAGCAAATACAGCCCCATCTGAAACCAGGTATATCTGGCAGATGGGCTCAAAGTAGTAAACTGAGTGTATCAATAGAGTTTGCAAGCTGGTGAATGTTAACTGCCTGAGTTATTTTTGGGCAGTTCAGCAGATTTCTGCTTTCCATAATAAGTGAATTTTCTCTACAGTATTTTAAATTTAACTGAATTTCCCTGAACAAAATAAAGTTACTCAGATGAACAGCTATTAACTCTTTACCAAATGAGTTACTTTTTATTATCAAAATTCAAGAAAAAGAAAAGAAGGTCAATGTTAGTGAAAGCTGATGAATCCATTTCTAACCAGTATAAAAATCAGGATCTCACCATGATACAAAAGTATCAATTGGATCTATTATTCTATTAGCCTAATTGATTGTATATTCCTTGAGGTAAGAGTGACTGTGAAATTTTAACTCAATATTTGTATCTCCCCTGCCCCACATAATACTGTGTATGCAGATTCAATGTCTGATAAAGGATTGAAGTTGAAATTGACAGAATTATTAGTCCTACAAATGAGCAAAGGTTGTCTGTTACAAATTGGAAAATGTCATATTTGATAGACTGTTTGCAGGCATCTGAGGTGTTGTGTTTTTACTCACTTTCTGAACAAATTATGAAATGTTAGAAACATTTAAAATGCAAATTTTCCCTATCATTATGCTTATCAAAAACACATCCATTTCTGCTAGGGCACACAAGAGCACTGGTCCAAGAGTTAGGTGGAAACAACCTGTTAGATAAAAGAAAGACTAAAATATTTGGAGTCTGAATTAATCAATCAACACACATTTATTAAGTGCTTCCTTATGTGCCAGTCACTGTGCTTAGTGTTGTGGGTACAAGGACAAAAAATGAAATAATCTCACACTTAAAGTGATTACTTTTGGCTGTGGGGAAAGGGAGGGATAAAGGAAAACCTACGCACATGTAACTATATACAAGATAATTTATAAGGTATAAACAGGAAACAGCATCTAGGAGTTCAGAAAAGACCTCATGTAGGAGATGTCATTTAAACTAGGCTTTGAAAGAAACTAGAGCTTCTCAAAGGCAGAGCTGAGGACAGAGCTCATTCCTCGTATAAGAGAGAGATTTGGGGAATACAGGGGAAAGTGGGATAGAGAATTCCGAGCTAGAAGAATAGCAAATAGGTCAATTTGAGTGTAAGGGAAGTAATGTATAATAAGGCTAGGAAGATAGACTGGAGCCAAGAGATTTAGATGTTCAAAATGAGGGGTTTGTATTTGATTTGGGAGTAGTGAGCCAATGGAGTTTATTGAGGAGGTCAGTGACATAGTTAAATCCTGGCAGATGTGTAGCAGGAGGTTTAAAGATGGGAAACACTAAGGACCTGGCAGCCAGGTGGCATAGTGGATGAAAACATTGTTCTTGGAATGAGAAAGACTCATCTTCCTGAGTTCAAATCTGGCCTCAATCACTTACTGGTTGTGTGACTTCTGGCAAGTCTCTTAACCCCGTTTGCTTCAGTTTCCTCAACTACAATGATTTAGTGAAGGAAATGCAGAAAGATACCATAGTAATTTTGCCAAGAAAAGCCCAGTGTTGTCACAGAAAGTCAGACATGACTAAAATGACTAAAGAACAACAAAAAGGCCTGGATTTTATTCTTGACATTTTCCCTTACAATCCATGTCACTTCAACAAGCATTTTCCAAGTCTGGATCATTTAGGGATGATAGACACTCAGAAGTGAAGTGGATGGAACTCTGGGTCGGGAGTCTCAGAAGAGCTGAGCTCTTATCTGACCTCAGACACTTATTAGCTGTGTGACCCTGGGCAAGTCACTTTAATCTATGTATGCTTCTGTTCCATCAACTATACAATGGAAATAATAATAGAATCTACCGCCCAGAGTTGTTGTGGGGATAAATGAGATCATATTTTAAAAACACTTAGCAAAATACATAACACATTTCAGTCATTTTTCAATCCTGTCTGACTCTTTATGATCCCATTGGGGTTTTTTTGGCAAAAATGCTGGAGAAGTTTGCCTTTTCCTTTTCCAGCTCATTTTACAGATGAGGAAACTGAAGCAAATGGGGTTAAGTGATTTGCCCAGGGTCCCACAGTTAGGAAGTGTCTGAGACCAGATTTGAACTCAGGAAGATGAATCTTTCAAACTTCAGACCTTGTATTATATCCAGTGTGACAGTGAACCTTGCAGCCCCAGACATGTGGAAGACACTGTATAAATCTTCCTCACTCCCTTCCCTTCCCTTCCCATTTTACTTCCCATTTTACTTCCCTCTTCCCTTTCCTTTCCTCTTCCTTCCCTCTTCCCTTTCCTTTCCTTTCCTTTCCTTTCCTTTCCTTTCCTTTCCTTTCCTTTCCTTTCCTTTCCTTTCCTTTCCTTTCCTTTCC
>JAQQSW010000061.1:60473-81841 GCA_028646575.1 Pseudocheirus occidentalis | reverse complement strand
ACCCTGATCCAGATCCAGGCCGCTCAACGCAAGAGCCCTTGGCCTCGATGGGTCGCGTCAGCCCCCCTGCTATCTGCAGGCTGCGGGCTCTGAAGCAGCCCAGTGGAAGCCGCTGTGGCTCTCAGCCGTTCCTGCTGCTACAGCCGCCAGCCATTCCTGCTGCTACAGCCACCTCCCGCTGCCTCCTTGCCCTGGGAGCAGTTTGGCCGGACCGCTCTTCTTCTCCCCAGTTAGCAAAATCCACTGACCTTTCTCTTAGCCTTTTTTTCTTCTGGCCTGATAGATGTGGTAACTGTGCCTCCAGTGCAGCCGATCTGCTCTCCTATAGCTGTGGTTCCTCGCCCAATGCCCCAGGGCCTGAGCCGGCTGGGTTTCAGCTGCTGGTCCCAGACTGCTTAGAAGAGCCCCGCCTGCTGCACTGCCTGTAGCAACAGATGTGCTTTCTGTCTTGTGGAGTTTTGGAGCTTGAAAATCTGTTTAGCATCTCATTTTATGAGTTTTTTAGTATGTTTGTGTGGGAGCTGTGGTGCTTTGCTGCTTCTACGCCGCCATCTTGGCTCTGCGCCCTCCAATTTATTTTTAGTTTTCACCATTCATTGCCACAGGATTTTCAGTTACAAATTTTTCTCCTCATTTTTCCCCTACCCTAACCCAAAATAGCAAAACCATTGAATACTCCTTCCTCCAATCCTTTCTCTGTTGTATCATCCCTCATCCCCCTCCTCAACTTTCTAGTAGGACAAGATGAATTTCCATTTCCCAGTTGCATGTAAAAAAAAACAAAGAAAAACAATTTTTTTCTTTTTTTTAACATTTGTTTTTGAAATTTTGAGTCCCAGAGTCTTTCCCTTCTTTATTCCACACCTACCCTCACTGGGAAGACAAGCAACTCATCAAAGGTTGTACATGTGGAGTTACACAAAACATTTCAATAGTACTTATACTGTGACAGACTAACTGTATTTCCCTCCATCCTTCCCCCGCCATTTATTCTATTTTCTACTTTGATCCTGTCACTTTTCAAGTCTTTCCTTCTAACTACCCTCTCCCCCAATCTGCCCTCCCTTCTATAACCTGCCCTTTTCCCATTCTTCCCTGATTTCTTATAGGATAAGATAGGATAAGATACCCAATTTAGTGTGTATGTTATTGCCTCATTTAGCCAGATTCAATGAGAGTAAGGTTGTCCCATTCCCTTTCACCCTCTTCCTCCCTTCCATTGTAACAGTTTTCTCTTGCCTCTTTTATATGAGATAATTTACCCTAATCTATCTCTTCCTTTCTCCTTCTCTCAATATATTCCTCTTTCACCTCTTAATTTTATTTTTTAGATATCATCAATTCATATTCAACTCATCCTGTGCCCTCTGTCTATGTGTACATGAACATATATATGCCCACATTTACATATGTATTTATATTCACATATACTCTCCTATATATACATATAAGTGTATATATACATATTTATACATATATATTTCCTTCAACTATCCTCATATTGAGGAAAGTCTCATGAGTGAAAATTATTGTTTTTCCATGTAGGAATGTAAATAGTTCAACTTTAATAACTTCCTTGTGATTTCTTTTTTCTTGTTTACCTTATCATGCTTCTCTTGCTTCTTGTATTTGAAAGTCCAATTTTCTGTTCATCTCTGGTTTTTTCATCAAGAATGCTTGAAAATCCTCTATTTCCTTGAATGACCACATTTTCCCCTGAAGCATTATACTCAGTTTTGCTGGTTAGGTGATTCTTGGTTTTAATCCTAGTTCCTTTGACCTCCAGAATATCATATTCCAAGTCCTATGATCCCTTAATGTAGAAGCTGCTGGGCCTTGTGTTATCCTGAATGTGTTTCCACAATACTTAAATTGTTTCTTCCTGACTGCTTGTAGTATTTTCTCCTTGACCCAGGAACTCTGGAATTTGGTATAATATTCCTAGAAGTTTCCTTTTGGGGATCTTTTTCAAGAGGTGATTGGTGAATTCTTTCCATTTCTATTTTGCCCTTTGGTTCTATCATATGAGGGCAATTTTGCTTGATAATTTCTTGAAAGATGGTGTCTAGGCTCTTTTTTTGATCATGGTTTTCAGGTAGTCCATTCATTTTTAAATTGTCTCTCCTTGATCTATTTTCTAGGTCAGGGGTTTTTTCAAAGAAATAGTTCACATTGTCTTCTATTTACCTATTTGTTTGGATCTCTGTTATAGTATCTTGATTTCTCAGAAAGTCATTAGTTTCCAATTGCTCCCATATAATCTTGAAGAAATTATTCTCTTCTGTGAGTTTTTAAAAATCCTTTCCCATCTGGCAAATTTGGCTTTTTAAGGCATTCTTCTCCTCATTGGCTTTTGTGCCTCTTTTGCCATTTTGCCATTAGTCTACTTTTTAAGGTGTTATTTTCTTCAGTATGTTTGAGGTCTTGGAGGCTGTTGACTTGCTTTCATGATTTTCTTGGATCATTTTTCTTTCTCTTCCCAGTTTTTCCTCCACTTCTCTTGATTTTCAACATCCCTCTTGAGCTCCTCCATGGTGTGTGACCAGTCCTTATTTTTCTTGGAAGCTTTTGGTACAGGAGTTCTGACTTTGTTGTCCTACTCCAGTTCCATATTTTGATCATTTTTGTCCCCAAAAAAGGATTGTATGGTCTGATTGTGCTTCCTCTTTTTGCTCATCTTGCCAGCCAATTACTTGACATTTGAGATCTTTGCCATGCTAGAACTTTGCTTGCAGAATGGAGAGGGCTTTGTCCCAAATCACTGGGGTTTTCACAGCTGCAAGAGCTATTACTCGGGAGCCCTTTCTATAGTCCCCACAAACTCTGGCACACTGGTCATGTACCCCAGGACCACCACCCAAGGCTGTGATCCAGATCCAAGCAGGTCAAAGCAAAGAGTGATTTCCCTCTGAATGGCTGCTTGGTCCCCCCCTACAATCTGTAGGCTAGGACCTCTGGAAGCAGCCATGTGGCAGCAGTTGCAGTCAATGAGCCTCTGCCACTTCTCACCCTGGGGGCATGGGCCAGACCAAGCTCTTCCTTCACCCTTCCAACAGAGTTCCCCACTGACCTTTTATTTTCTCTTTGGTGTTTATGTGTTGAGAAGTGTGAAAACTGCCACAGCTGCTGGTGATTCAGTCTCCTGAAGTCTGCTCTAGGCAGTCTGGACTGCCCTGGGCCACCCTGGGGCTGGAACCATGGCTCATGGGGGACTTCCCTGGGCTCCCAGCACATTGCAATAGAACTTTCCTGTCAGCTTGCCAAGCTGCCTTCAGAGGCAGACTTATTTCTCTCTGTCACTGTGGGTTCTGTAGCTTTAAAATTTGTTTAGAGTCATTTTTTATAGGTATTAGAAGTGCTTGGAGCTGGAGCCCATGGCAAGTTTGTGCTTTTACTCATCAATCTTGGCTCTGCCCTTACGTAATAATTAGAAAGCAGTTGAGGTAAAGTGGGAAGAATATTTGCTTTGGAGTCCAAAGACCTTGGTTCCAATCTGCTCTGTGATTCTTAGTACATATGTTAGCTTGGGCAAGTTATTTAACTTCCTCAAATATCACTACACTTATTTTTAATTTAACTTGAATTAATTAAGGTAATTAATTAATTAAGTTATATTTAATGTAATTTAAATGAATTCTGCAGCCTTTTCTAAATTTGATCTAAGTTCCAAAGAGGAGTAAACAAACAAATAAATAAAGCAGAACTTGTCCCTGGACAAGACCCCTGGAACATTAACCCAGGCCATCAATAGACCATAGATTTAGACTCAGAGATAGAAGAGACTTTAGATGTCATCATACACAACCTTTGCAATTTACAGATGAGGAAACTGAGCTACAGAGATGTTAAGTGATTGACCAGTGTTCCAATGTTACAAAATATCTGGGGCAGTTTTTGAACCCAGGACTTTCTGACTCAAAGAACAGTGTCATATCCATTTCTTCCCTTGAATCTCATGGAGATCAGAGTCCTGGTGGTTGGTGGTCTGTCATCAGCTTAACTCGAAAACAGAAGCCCCCTTTCTCTCCACCCCGCCCCCGCCGTGCTCTTTGAAAACTTCCTCGAATACAACCTCCTCACCAGTTATGATTCCCAGGATCACTTTGCCATGGAGTCACTCTTCCAGGGACGCTCCTCTCTTCTCTCCCATCCTCTAACAGGTACATGATGATAGCCATTCTTCCCAGATACAAATACACCAATTGTTGGGCTATGCTCTTCTCTGTTACTGCCTCAACCTCCCAATGCACTACCACTTTCCCAATACTTTGGGCCTTTCATTCTCCACCCTCTGGAGCACACATACATAATTTTCTTCTTCACCTAAGATTACCCACCCTGTTCTAGGATGAAAGGATTTTGACTTATGGTTCTAGCTATGTGATCAAATACAGGAAAGATTCACTCAAGTCAATGTGAACAGGGAAGGCTTCATGTTTTCACTAAAGTGATTTCCTTTAGCTATTAAAATTTTTGGCATGCAGATTCTACTCATTCAGTCATTTTTCAGTCATATCTTACTCTTTATGACCCCATTTGGGGTTTTCCTGGCAAAGATATAGAATAGTTTGACATTTCCTTTTCTAGCTTATTTGACAATGGAGAATTCTGAGGCAAACAGGGTCAAGTGACTTGCCCAGAGTCACATGACTAGTAAGTGTCTGAAGCCAGATTTAAACTCGGGAAGGGGTGGGTGGTGTCTTCCTGACTCCACACTTGGGGCCCTGTTCACCATACCACATAGATGCCTCTAAATCAGAATATAATTGTATTTTTTTGGTCAAAGGAATGTTTAGAAAGTAGAGGGGTTGTATTTAGTACCATAGAAAAAGTCTTTAAAAATATCAAAACCAAACCTTATTTGGAAATTGAGTATTCTTTTTTCCATCTTTAGAATAAGGAGCTATTTATTTCACGTTTTCTTTATATTTGTCTTTCTGTATTAATATATAGGTGTAGGCCTGTGATTTAATCAGAATAAGAAACTTCTGGTTAAAAAAAATCCCTCCACTAATAAGGATGGTCAATTTCTCAACACTTTATGAAATTTGAGAATTGCCTGGGTGAGCAGCACTGAGAGGTCATGCATCCAGCATGAATGAGATGAGGATGAGAACCTAGTATCTTCCTCAGTTAAATTATTGGCTTCTATCCATTCTGCCCCTTTTCTCTCATGGAATAAGAATTCCTACTTCTTTAGTGCCTCAATATATTTTAAAGGCATTTTCCTTACATTCTTGGACATATGCTAAGAGGAAGGCTAGTACTCATGGAAATGTATTAGATCTGGAATGAAAGGACCTTAGAAATTCAGTCTACCACTCATTACTAGCACTATCTTGGACAAATAATATGTCTCATTCAGATAGTGCTTTCCAAATATTACTTCTCTTGATCCTCACAATAGCATTGGGGGGAGGGTATACTTTTTTTTCCATTTTATAGTTAAAGAGAAACAGAAAGGATGAGGATAAGTGATTTGTCCAGAATCACATAGCTAATGGCTGAAACCAGATACAAACACGGGTTCAGCACTCCATCCACTGTTCCACCTCCTTTTTGAACCATTTCAAATATCGAAATCTTAGTTCTTTCATCTACAAAATGAAGAAGGCTTATTTTAATATCTTTTTAACTTCATAATTAGTGACCCTATGATATTCTCATCTCTATTTTAAAGTTGATTTTCTTTTTGAAGACATTAAGTGACTTGCCCATCATCACAAAAAGAGTGCTGGATTTCAGGTGACCTGGATTCTTAAGACCAGAGGGAGTAACTTAAGTTGTCTTAGAATTATTTTTATTTCTTTCCTTTATAAAACGAGGGATCCTATGATTCCTTTCCTCAGAACCAAGTTCAGTGCCCCAGCTAGCCTGACCTCTCTGTGAATTCCTAGGTTTACAGGGACTGCCTTTGAAGAGCAGTCCTCAGAATTGCTTTTGAAAAATTAACAGAGCTGCCATCAAATCAGTCATTAGACTCCAAAATGAAAATCTGCAGCCACTGGCATCTGCCTTGTGGATTCCGTTCTCCCCCATGAATGTACACATAGCTCTTGGCTCTTCTCAGAGCCACTGAAGCATAGATTTCTCAGAGTTCCAGTCAGCTCATCTTATGGCAAGTCATCTCCCTCTGCAGCCTTAACCCAGAAATTCTGAGCCTTGCTTCAGTGACTAAATTGGCCATAGATCTTTCACATACCCTCTAATATTATTTCAGAGTTCCATTATCACACAAGGAATCACCAGTGAGGAAGTTATAGCAGTTTACACAGCATGACCAGATGACAACATTTTATGCCCTTTGGATCTCTCTCTCTCTCTCTCTCTCTCTCTCTCTCTCTCTCTCTCTCTCTCTCTTTTTTTTCTTTCCCTCTTCATTGACACCACAGTAAAACCCAAATATGGCTGAATTCCTAGGTGATCAATTATGCATCATCAAAAGCTGTTGCTCCTCCAACCATGTGTTGGCCACTATAGGTTCCCATATAAATGCCGGGATGCCCAAATTCTGCCTGTTGTCTGATATAACTTGTTCTGGAAGAGATAAAACCATGAAAAGGGGAAAAAAACTCACCAATGATGCTATTAAGGCATATATTGCTATTATGCAGTAATAGAAAAAGCGAAAAAATGTACCCTTCGTGCCCTTCTAATTTTTCCAGATCATGGAGAGATATGCCATAACTGAGGGATAAAAATCAATACATCAGGGATCAAGCCTGGGACTTGATTTAAAGAGACTAGGCTCTCTTTCCAAATTTTGTCACTGAGAAGAGAACTCTCATCTGCTTTTAAGTATAATTACCTAGAGTGAGAGCTTCTGACCACTTGCCAACTTGGAGCTAGATCTGGAGAGCTCTCCAAAGTCACCTTTTTATCTATTAAGTTCTGATCATTCTAGGCCACAAGGGGGAACTTTCCAGAATGGTGCGATATAAAAACTTTTTAAAGAGGAGATTATTAGATTATTGAACTGAAAATAATTCAGAGCATTGGTACTTTAGTAGAATGATGACAACATCCTAAAACAACCTGATGATATTCTATGGAATGACTGAGGTTGCTTTCTAATAAAGATGGCAATCTTCATGCAGGAGACAATTGTCTCAACCAATGAGGACCTTTGTGGAATGAATGGCTTTGTCCATATTTGAGAATAAGAACCATTTTCATTGTTTAGGGACATTGAAAAAAAAACATTGCTTTCCTCTACAGAGTACTTTTGAGGGTCAAACGAAATTATTCCTGGAAAGTGCTTTGTAACTTAAAGATTTACATAAAGACTAGTTATTGTGAGAGAAAAATATAGATTCCACTGAGCCCTGATATCAGAATTAAAAGGATCTGGATTAATAGAGAGCATTTATATAACACTTTTCATTTTGCAAATTGCTTTACAAATTTCTCACGTAATCCTCACATCTACTGCTAAAATGTTGTTATTATTTTCACTGGACAGATGAGGAAACTGCAGGCAATTGACTTATCTATGGTAATACATTATGTTTCTGAGGCGAGATTGGAATTTAGGTCTTCCTGATTCCAAGTCCTGCACTCTAACCACTGTACCACCTAGCTGCCTAGAGATTACAGTCCCAAATGTCTGTTAATGAAGAGCTTTGGGTCGATGTGCAATGAACACTTTAGCTGGTCCTCACTTTTTCCATTGCTTCCACACACTCTATAAATGGACTACTCTGGCCTGCTTCCTGTTCCTTGCACATGGCAAGCTTTCTCTTACTCACCTTACCTTTTTTCTGGCTCTTCTACATATCTAAATATTTTCCTTGCTCATCTCATCCTCCTGATTTTCCTGAATTCCTTCCAGGCTTAGCTCAAAACTTACCTAGTACAGGAGGCCTTCCCTTCCATTCCCAGCCTCATCTGCTAGTACCTTCCCCTCTGACATAACATTTTAACTACTCTGTATATATCAGGTATATAGCCAGCTAAATTCATACTGTCTGTCTCATTAGAATGTGAGCTCTTTGAAGTCAGGAATTGTTTTTACCTTTCTTTGTATCTCCAGAATTTAACATAGTACTTGATACCTAGTAAATGATTAATAATTTTTCATTAATTGATCAAAGCAGTCATATTTATATTAGACAATGGTCAACAGAAATGAGGTCAAGCTATCCAGTCCAAACTATTCTCGAAAAAGAGAAGCCCTCTTATGAAGTACTCAGTAAACTGCCATCCACTCTCAGCCCGAAGGAAATCTGGTAGAGGCCCCCACTCCACTTTTGGAAAGCTTGATACGCAGACTATCAAAGCGTTCTAGAGATATGAGGGACTCATTTTACTTCTCATCACTTCTCAGGGCTGTTGGAAGATAGGACTCCATAGAAAATAAGGTATTACATCAAACTGGAGTAGGCTTATCTGAGCGATTGGTACAAAATAAGTAGATTGTCTGTCTTTAAGTATCTTGCTTTACTTTAAAATTCATTGTTGCATAACCATCTGTTCTTTCTTTAATTGCTTAATATTCTGGTAATGCCTTCATTTTGCCAACTTTATTGCTTGTTTTCTACACAGCTTAGTAGCTCAAGTTCACTGAAATTACAAGAGTTCCCACCTTTCTACAAACCGTCATTGTTAATAGAGCTTGGTCAGTTTTCTGAATCAAATAATCTTAGATTTAAAAAGATAACCGAGTCATTTTAGTCCGAGTTGTATCAGATCAAGAATTTATTCTACAACATTGTTGTCGAGTAGACATCCATCGTTTCATTTTAGTTCCACAAACATTTAAAAGCCTTCTTCGTATTCAACAAACATCCAGGACTTACTCTAAGAGGGTCTAAGGATACAAAGACAAAAGTGAAAACAAAGTAATTCTCTGTCCTTAAGGAACTCACATTTAGAACATTAAGGAGGTCACATTCTACTGGTCTTCACCTGAAAACCTTTAATGACTTGCTCAGGACTACCACCTCAAGGCAGCCCATTCCATGAGTGGCCATCTTTGATTGTTAAGAAATTTGCATTTCTGTCGCCCCAAAATCTTCCATCTTCTTTCTAGTTTTGTCCTGTGATAAAATTATTAGGAATTTAATTTTCTCACCTTTTTAAATTAAATTTTTAAATTAAATTTAAAAAAATTAATGTTTAATTTTTAAATCTTTTAAACAAGATTCAATCTCTCTTCCACATTATAGAATTTCAGATATCAGACGCATGCCCTTTCCAAAGCTTCTTTTTTCTGTGGAAACCACCTCCAATTCCTTCAAATAATATTTATATGCCATGGTGTACCTTTCACTAACCTTTTTGATTGTCTTCAGGTTATCAATGTCCTTCTTAAAATGCAGTGGTCCAAACTGAACAGAATACTCCAAATGTGGTGTGACTAGACAGTAGCACAACCAATTATTACTTTTTGTCTCGATACTTTACTACATAACGCACCCTAAGATCACATTAGCATTGGCAATTGCCAAATTTAATTAATTCAGCTCATTCTTAAAATTCATTAAAACCCTCAGATCTCTTTCCCCAATCCTATGCTTTTGAAATTGCTTGACTTCCAATGTAGAATTTTATATTTATCTTTAATGAATATCATCTTCTGAGCTTTGGCCCATTGTTTTTAAGATAGATGAGATCTTTATGATATAGTCTATCATTCAAAGTTAACCTATACCTCTAGAATTTATTTCATCCACAAATTTAATAAACGTGATATATTCCTTTATCCAAGTAAATGATAAAAATATTGAAGCTCATATGGCCAAGGCCAAACCTTTGGGGAATGTGATGGAGAATCTTCTCTAAGTTAGCATCAGTATTTCAATAACTAGTTTTTGGATCCAGTGATTCAACCTGTGGCCAGTCCACTCAAATGTTTTATAGTCCACATTTCCTCATCTGATTCACCAGAAATGTGGCCAAAGACTTTGCAGAAGTCCAGGAAAACATAATCAACAACATTGTGTTGATTAACCAATCTAATAACTGTTGAAAAAGGAAATGAGAGGAGTCTGTCATGGCTTATTCTTCATAAAGCCATACTGTCTCTTAGAGTTTGCTGTGTCTTTTCCTAGGCATTCACTAATTATCTCAGTAGTATATTCTACATTTTATGTTATTTTCCTTCTTTATGCCTGATATTGAAATTAATCTCAGCACATTATAATTGGCAGACTCCCGGTAACTTGAATTCTTCAAATACAGTTAGGTATTCTCTCACAATCTCCTTACTTGTTGGTTTTGGTTTCATATCATTTACTTTCTGGAGATTTGTACAGTTTTGTAATTTCTAGTCTGAAAGTTATTTTTCCTGGCAGAAGAAACAGAAGTAAAATAGAGCTGAGTAGTTCTTCCTTGCTTTGCCTTTATCCCAGAGACTCTTCCATTTCACTTAATGTGCATAGAATAACCAGGCAACAAGTCTTAGTGTTTCTGGGCAACATTTCTCATATTTACATTCTTTTCTTTTCCATGAGTACCATTAATGACTCATTCAGATCTTTGCAATTTCATCATGCTACTATTTCAGTAGCCTCCTATCTGATGTCTGTCCCTTCCGTCATTCCTATTGCAATCATTTGGTACATACAAATTAATATTTTAAAATTGCAGCAGATTTATGCTGTGGGCACCCCTTGCAATAATACAAATAACAATTCTTCCATAGCTTAACAGGCAATCATCACTAACTGCTTTGGTATGTAGATATATGCATATAGCTGCATGCATGTAAATACATTAACATATATGATTACATATGCACATTCTTCATATATTCATGTATATGTACGAATATTGTGTGAAAGCATGTGTCTGTACAGGTATTCAGCACCTGATACTCAGTATTATAAGAAAAAACATCTATGAATTATTTAGTTTATTTCTCAATGAAAGTTGCACAGTTAGTTACCAACTACCTACTTGAACATTCTCTAAATTCATGGAATCTTCTAGAGTTTTTGCTCTATTGGATTAGATTTCAAAAACCCCTGGTTACCTCCCTCACTGTGATGAGATCCAAAAGTTAAATGTGTTTTGGAGCTTGTTCATATTAATTGCCCAGAGAAACCACTTTGCAAACTTGGAAAAGCATCACCTCTTTGCTTCCCTATTGTTTTTAAAAAAATTTTTTTTTTGATAAATGATTTTCAGTTGCTTATGGCAATGATCCCCAGAGCAGGCACTCTGGTCACCTGGGGATGGGATGTAGCCTGATCCCAAGGTGAATTTTGTCAACCAATCAAAGAATGGGAAGATGGGTCACATCCCATCATCCCTGCAAAATAGTCGGTCATGAAATTAGTATCTAATATCATCACATGAGAGTTAACATATGTAAAGCAATTTGGAAACCTCAGACCACCATATAAATGTTAGCTATCCATATCTTCCAGTACTCTACAACAAGTACTCAGCTTGTGAGAAAGGCATTAGCACGTCTGGGAAGTTACAACCTAACCACTACTAATGAATTCACAGACAGAATTGGGCTTGTGCCATTAGGAAAACTCACTCTATCCCTGACCCCAGCATAGCCTCAGAAGATACAACAGGCAGCCATTATGTACTCTGGGCCAATGATGATTGGATGAACCCCTTGACTTTTGGTTTTATATAGCACAAAATGAGTCATGTATGATGGGTCAATATGAATAGGCAGTGATCTTCATCTCATATCTCACTGCATTATCTTCCCTGTTATGGTTAAGGGCATCAACATCCTTCTAGTCATCCAAGTTTTGGATTTGTCTCCATACTGCTGGTCACATCACACCATCCTAGTTCAGACCAGGTTAATTCTTACCTGAGCTATCATCATAGCAAAAGACAACTAGGTGATACATTGAGTAATAAACAATGGACTTGGAATTAGTGCTACTTCAAGTGAAATCCCACCTCAATTGCTTACTTATTATGAGATCTATATCAAGTTCAGTCTCAGTTTCTTACTAAGTGTATGACCCTGGATAAGTCACTCAACTTTCTCCCATCCTCACTTTTTTGGATTTGTAAAATAGTAGCAACCACGTCACACAGTTGTTGTGAGGATCAAGTGGAATAACATGCAAATCTGAAACTGCTATATTAAATATTAGCTATTCTTTTGATTATTAGTCTCTCTGCCTCAATATTCTCTCTTCTCCACTGTATCCTCTGTATAGTTGCTGAAGCAGTTGATTTTCCCTAGAGCATAATTCTGTCCGTCTTAATAAATTCCAGTGTGTGTGTGTCTCTCTCTCTAATGACTGTAGAATCAAGTACTATTTCATATTTATCGCATATTTTAAACTATTTATGAATACTTTGTAAATTATATAATTATTAATATAGTAATAAATACACACAATGTATAAATAAATACACATTGGCAATATGTGCTCATGTTTTTAAATTAATACAGATGTACAATAAAAATAGTGTGTAGACCAGTTGCCTATAAGACGATGTTTAAATTAATCAGACTTCCAAGTCTCCTACATTCTAGGCCAGCTTCATCTCCCAATACTTTCCCAATTTTTCCATTTTTTTTGCCACTAAATGTGTCCTCCTCCAAGAAATATAATTAATAGTAGTATTTCATTTTTCACATCTTGTATCACAAAGAAAATAATAGCCAGCTCATTTATATAGTGGATAGAATGTTGGAACTAGAGTTAGGAAGATTTGAGTTCAAATCCAGTCTCAGGCAATAATTAGCAGCTGTATAACCCTAGCCAATCCATTATCTCTTCCTTTTTTTGTAAAATTTGGACAATAATAGCACCAACTTTTTGGGTTGCTGTGAGAATAAAATAAGATGGTATTTTTAAAGCATTTGTAAACTTTAAATGGTATAGAAATGCTGCCGCCGTTGCTGCTACTACAACTACTATTGCTACCATTGTTATTATCATCATCTAGTACTGCTAGTAGTCCTACTACTACTTCTAGAGGGTTGGGGTCATATTTTCTATTAATTTATATCTCGTAAAATAACTGAGTGCCCTATATGTGATGTAGGGCAATATCTAATTATTATTAATAACCTGCTAAAATTTCAAAATATATTTTTGTAAAATACATTTAGTGATCATCATTTTGTTTTAACATGGCAGCCTAAAGGGCAGGTATTAATATATCATGATTATCTTCCTTAATATTTCATATTTGGTGAAAATCACTAATTCTTCTGAAATAAACCTATTGGAAAAATGTGTAAAATGCTAAATAATTTAGTCTAGATAGCAACCCAGGATTATGGGATTTACTGTGGAGCTGGAAACAAGTATCAGAGATTATCTAGTCCACGTCCGTAATATCATAGTTACAAAGAACAAGGTTGTTACTGACCCAAGGCCAAAGACACAGTAAGTAAGAGAACTAGGATTCAAGCCTATCTTCTAACCCTAAATCTAGTGTTCTCTCCACTTTACCGTAAAGACCTGACTTCCTCTGCTCATCTGAATTTCTAAAAAAGTATGAGTAGAACCAAGACTTTAAAAAATTAAAACACAGAGTTGATCTTGTCTGAAACTAGATATTTGACTTCAGGCTTTTCTTTAAAAAGTGAAGGAACTTTATTATTACCGTCCACCACACTGACCTTTACACTGATTGTTCCTTCCCGTTGCCTCTTGCGGTCACTAGTTCATGTCAAACCTTAAATCAAATGCCACTTATTAATCAGTAACCTAATTTATCTTTTAGCTTTTCCAAATCTCCCAGTGGCTAGTGGCTCCCTCTCTTCTCCCAACCAAAATTGATGTGTGTGTGTATGTGTGTGTGTGTACACACACACACACACACACACACACATATATATATATATATATACATATATATAATATATACACATACAAATATTGTTATGGAACTATATTGTATAGATATGTTTATATCTCCATATATGCAAATATGCATATGCATTTATGTATGTTTGCATACATATTACCCTACTTTATAGAATGTAAACTCCTTGATAACAAGGCTATTTCACTTTTATCTTTCTAGCAAAGTAGTTGGAACTTGGTAGGAGTTTAACAAATACTTATTGATTGATTGATCTAATCTCTGATTATCAGAACTAACCTAATTCCTGACTACTTCTTTGCATCTTTTCTAATAAATAAAGCTCCCTTTTCAGAAAGGTCCATTTTTAAAATTTCTTTTATCTTTGCTTTCAGATGTCAAATAGCATGGTTTAACAAAAAGAGTGCTGGAGGGCAACTAGATGGTGCAGTGAATAGAGCGCCAGCCCTGGAGTTGAGAGGACCTGAGTTCAAATCCTATCTCAGACATTTGACACTTAAGTAGCCATGTGACCTTGAGTAAGTCACTTAACCCCAATTGCCCTTCCTTCCCCCCTCAAAAAAAATGGAGTTGTAGTGGGCTGAGGAAAACTGAGTTCTAGTCTCATCTCTGGCTACTTGAATGATCTTTATCAAATCATTTCCCTTCTCTATACTTAAATTTCCTTCTCTATAAAATAATTGATAGGGCCAGATATACCGTAAGGTGCTTTTAATGCTCTATACTTCAGTCTAGTAATATTAAAAACAGGCATTGGAATTGTTTCCAAACCACTATAATTAGTGAGAGAGAGAAAAAAAACAAACAAACCTCACATGAATTGGGAAGGAAATAAGAAGTTCCCTGATAATCAATACTATTGGATTATCAATACTATTGGAGAGAATTTTTGTGGTTGAAGCAGTCTCCACCTGAATATACAAATGGATTTGTAATATAGCACAAGGTTGAGTCTACATGAAAGGCACAAAAAAGACCCTGAATGCTATTCCCCACATCCTAAAAAAAATGGAACCCACTTTTTGCTTTCAGGCAAGAAATATGTAACTAGAAAATCAGTTGTACAAACCTTGTTGGTTGGGGCAGCTAGGTGGCGCAGTAAATACAGCACCGGCCTTGGAGTCAGGAGTACCTGAGTTCAAATCTGGCCTCAGATACTTAACACAAAAAACTAGCCATGTCACCTTGGACAAGTCACTTAACCCCAACTGCTCTCCAAAAAAAAAAAAAATGACAGCCTACAAACCTTCTTGGCAAATGAACTGGCAGTCAATTGCTATTTTGACTAACAGGGAATATGGAAAACTGTTTGACCAGATAGTCCAGTTACAGTTAATTATTGTAATAGTATTTGATCAAATGAACAAACCAAGACTCAGAAATTTAGTCCACCTTGGCCACTGATCTGATAGGTTCATGTCTCCTCTTACCCATCGTTTCCTGTAATCATTCCAACTCTCAGAAATTTCCCCATTAACCAACACTCTACCTACTCAGTCTAATTCTCCTGCCCTGAATCCTAATGCTACCCAAACCCTTCTACTCTTCTTCCCTCTTGAATCATGTTTCCCTGATCTAGTAGAATCATCACAAAATAATGAGTCAAGGGGCCCAGGTTATCATATCAAATCTAAAGCAAACTATCTGGATTACTTCAAACATGCCATTTCTCTTCTCTGGCCTTTAATGTCCTCATTTGTAAATATAATAATAAAAATAATATAAGCAACAATCATAATAATATCTAAAATGAGGAGGCTCAATTAAATGACAGATATGTAAAGCCACTTCTGGGTCTAAAAGTTTCATGATTCTGCATTTGTGTTAGATAAATCATGATAGGTATGACATAGTAGATATGAAAAGGAAATTTACTGGC
The DNA here is from genome assembly GCA_028646575.1 of Pseudocheirus occidentalis. NCBI lineage: Eukaryota > Metazoa > Chordata > Mammalia > Diprotodontia > Pseudocheiridae > Pseudocheirus > Pseudocheirus occidentalis. The sequence continues at coordinate 66,195 of JAQQSW010000061.1, read as the reverse complement.
CAAGGAAAGAACATCATTTACTTACAGCCACAAAGCAAACCAGGAGAATTGAGGGAGGTAAGCTCTCTCCAGCTCTAAGTGCCAAGCACCTGTCTCAACACTTAGTTTAGGTTAAGATGGGGAAAGAGCTTTGGCTAATAAAAGGTTTTTCAGTACATAACTAAAGAAGCAAAGGAATCCTCCCCCATCCAAAGTAATACATTAGCATTTTTCAGAGAAGAGGAGGAAGCCAGTTTCTTGGGAAACACTGGTTTAGAAATTAGTTCTCCCCATCTTTGATTTAGCTAGCAGACCATCTCTTCCCACCAAGTCCCCTTTCATTTCAGGTAATGCAGGCTGACTCCAGTCTTGCATTTAATAGATAGTTAAAAATCAGCTCTAAATATAGTGCAGTGTAACTGTGTAATGATATGTTTATGTTCAGCGAGGGGAAAAAATGTAAGTGAAAGGAGTAACAGTCAACAGTGTCACCTCCTGTTGCGCCCAAACTGTGAGATGCAAAAACTAGATACAGGAATGAATAAAATTAAATAGCTGGGCCCTGGAATCATATATTCCATCTCACATGCAGAGATATTTCACTTCTTATTTGCAGCTTTGCTCTGCAGCTCAACATTATGATCATTTTTCTTCTTACACAGATTAAACCTATTTCAAAAGCCCTTTCGGCTATCCTTCTGTTATTCATGGTCAGCCTAACTCCAGTACACTAGAAAGGAGAAGAACCTAGATTTAAGGGTCAAGTAGCCTTGGGGAAGGTGGATTACTCCAACTCCTGGGAATAATCTAGATCCCCATCTAATGTTTTCCTGGTAAATATGTAATGGAGGACCAGGGTGGGACAATATCACTGGAAAACAGGACATTGGCCTGGATATGTCCTAATAATAACCACTCCTATTTCCATAATAATAGCTAACATTTACATTTATAACACCTGAATGTTTGCAAATCACTTTATAACTATGATTTCATTTTATCCCCTCAACCACCCTGAAAGATAGATGCTCTTATTATTCTCATTTTACAAACAAAATTCGAGAAAAACAGCTAATAAGTGTTAGAAGGTAAATTTGAATTCAAATATTCCTGAATCCAAATCTAGCTCTTTGTGCACTGTGACCCCTAATTCATTTATCTAGTGCTTTAAAGTTTGCAAAGTTTTTCCTTCACTATTTGTGGAAGTGGGAGTTCATATAGGTGATTTCTAGGTAAACCATTCATATAACCCTGACTAAAATGACTCAGAGATTATACTTATCAGCATTTGGGGCACCTACTTATGCTTTTGAGATCAATAATAAAGCTGCATTAAAAGCACATAGTTTTCCCTAACTACTACCCCCGAAAAATCATAAATCCCTAGTCTATATCATAGTAATACCAATTCATATTTGCTTTTTCAGTATATAGGAGGATGCTGACCTTATTTGTTTAAGGATTATTGGGAATCATCCATTTTTAAGTCTGCCTTGTCCAAAGAAAGGTCATAGGTAGCATGGCACTGAAATCCAAAATAGGAAAGGCAGTGGCACAATACTATATTCTGCTTCAATCAGAACACATGGGGATATAATGCTTGTAATTAACATCCCATGTTATGGATGGGATTGACAAAATAGGAGGAAAGCAACTGCATGATGAGCAAGTGACATCAAAACTGCCATTTTGATTTTGAGATGTGAACCTTGAAAGAAGACAAGATTAATAGAGACAATAGATGTTAGTGTTCCAATAGAGTTTTCATGGTGAGGAGACATGAGATCTTTTCTTATTGCTCCCAGAGTATGTATCCAGTTGCAATGAGTAGAAGTATCAGAAAGACAGATCCTAGTACAATGCAAGGAAACACTTTTATTTTAACAATCACAGCTATCCACAATGAGATGGACCTCTTTGAAAGGTAATAGAATCTCCATCACTGGAGACAGGAAAGGCAAGTGAACACTTATTTACATATAGGACAAACTAGATGGCTTCTATGGTCCTCTACAGCTCTAATATTCTATGATTTTGTGACTGAGTGCCAGACATCTTGATTCTAGGTCCAGAGGCGTTTCCACTGTAGTTACTGTACCATGCCATACATATATCTGAACTGGTATTTAATCTCTTGACCTATCCATTCTCTTCAATCTCTCCTTTGTATTATTTGCTTATTCAGTCTTTTGAAGGTATTTGTTTTAGTCTTCTACTCAGAAATCTTCAACCACTCTCTATTCCTTTTCCCATAATGTTTAAACTCCTGATATAGGCATTAAAAACCATTGCACTCTGGCTTCATCCAAATTTCTAGCGCTTTTACATACTCTACATTCAACCCAAATTGAAGTCCTCTCAGAATTCAATTCTTGTCGTTCTCTTTGGTTACACTGACCGCTCCTAGAATGGGCTGTTTTCACTGTATCCGCCTCTTAAAATCACTCTTCCCTTTTAAAGATCAGCTGAGATTCACAGTAGTAAATGACCACAGTGATTTAGTGTTTGATAAACCCCAAAATATATAGTATTGGGACAAAAACTCACTATTAAAAAAACTGCTGGGAAAAGTGGAAAGACGTTTGGTAGAAACTAGTTATAGAACACATATCTCATATTATATACCAAGATGAAGTGAAAATGGGTACATGATTTAGACATAAAGGGTAAAACCATTAGCAAATAAGGGAAAATGGAATAGTTGACCTGTCAGATCTATGGAGAAAAGATGAACTTAGAATGAAACAAGATATAGAGAGCATTTCAAAATGTAAAAAGGCTATTTTTGATTATATTAAATTTAAAAAGTTTGGCACAATCAAAATTGATAAAGTAAACATTACAGGGAAGGCAGAAAGCTGGGAACTGGGGAAGTATCTCAGTTAAAGACTTTGTTTCTCAAATATATAGACAACTATGTCAAATCTATAAGAATATGAATCACTCCATAATTGACAAATGGTCAAATGATATGACTATGTGGTTTTCAGACAAAGAAATCAATTATCTATAGTCATATAGAAAGAGCTCTAAATTATTGTTGATTAGAGAAAGACAAATTAAAACAACTCCGAGGTGCCACCTCACATCTATCAGATTGGCTAATATGACAGAAAAAGCGAATGATAAACATTGGAGTGGATATGGGAAAATTGGGGCACTAATGCACACTTGGTAGAGTTGTGAACTGATGCAACTATTCTGGAGAACAATTTGGAACTGTTCCTAAAAAGGCTATAAAACTGTGCATGCCTTTTGATTTATTGATACTACTTTTAGGTCTGTATTCCAAAGAGTTTTTCTTTTTTTGGAAAAAAAAAAAAGAAAAAGCACCTCTTTCACCAAAAAAAAAAATATTTACAGCAGCTCTTTTTGTGGTGGTCAAGAATTAGAAATTGGAGTGATAACCATTAATTGGGGGACAGCTAAACAAGTTGTAGTATATGATTTTAATGGAATATTATTGTGATATAAGAAATGATGAGCAGGATTGTTAAAATAAAGACCTGGAAACACTTGCATGAGCTAATGAAGAGTGAAGTGAGCAGAACTAGGAGAACATTGTTTTCAGTAATAGCTGTACTGTTTGATGATGGACTGTGAATGACTTAGCTATTCCCAGTACTATAATGATCCAAGGCAATGCCAAAGGTCTCACGATAAGCAATGCTATCCACCACCAGAGAAGGAACTGATGGAGTCTGAACACGGACTGAAGCATACTATGTTTCACTTTGTTTCCTTCTTTCATGTTTTTTTTTGGCGGGGGGTGAGGAGGAGTGAGTTTTCTGACACAAAATAAGTAAAAAGGATGCATGTTTTACCTGATTGTACATTTATAACCTATGTTAGATTGCTTATTTTCGAAGGGAGGAGAAAGAAGAGGGAAGGAAGCATAGAATTTGGAATTCAAAACTTAAAAAAATGTTAAAAGTTTTGTTTTCATATAATTTGGGGGAAATATTACTTTAAAAAAAGATCAACTCATTTGCTTCTTCAGTGAAACCTGATTTCATTCACCTTCTCCATTAAATATAGTTTCTCCCTTCTCACTGATCTCATAGCAATTTGTCTGGACTCTTCTGCACATTTATCTCAAATTCCTTTGTATTGTAATTATTTATGAACATGATTCACACCATCCAGACCAAATCCCAGAATAGGTTGCAAATTCCTTTAAAACAGTATATGTTAGCAAAAAAAAAAAAAAAAAAAAAGAGGAGGGTGGCTAGGTGGTGCAGTAAATAGAGCACCAGCCCTAGAGTCAGGAGGACCTGAGTTCAAATCTGACCTCAGGCACTTAATACAAAAAACTAGCTGTGTGACTTTGGGCAAGTCACTTAACCCCAATTGCCCTGCCTTCCCACTGCAAAAAGAAAAAATAAATAGTATCTGTTAACTGAATAAATGATTGTTGATGGATTTGTTGATATGCTTAGTGCAGTATATTACTTACAGTATATGCTGAATAAATGTTTGTGGAATAAATAAGTGAGTAAATGAATGAATATCATCTCTCACTCAAATGCCAGATGTTAAACACTAGTAGTCAGGAAGAGGGAAAATATGCTGACATTTATGGAGTGCTTTTAAGTTTTGTAAAGTATTGTACGTACATAATTTTATTTCATTTTCACAAAACCCCTGCAGCATTATTAATATATATATGTATATATATATGTATATATTACTATCCTTATTTTGCACTTCAGAAAATAGAAGCACAGAGAGGATAAGGGGCTTTATCCATAGCCACATTACTAATAAATATTAGAGGCAGAATTCGAACCCTAATCTTTCTTGTTTTCCAAGGCCACTTGTAAAGTTCTGCTACAACTTGCTAACTTCAGGGTCATTAATTCTTGAGTGTATTTTAGCACTTTCAATCACTGTTCATGATACATATAGAAAAGGATGTTTATCAGATTCTAAGATCACTATGACTTCAAGGGATATCGAATGTGCTGATAAGGTAACCAAGAATTGCAGAGATTTCACAAAGTTGGAATAATACACTGACGTTAATATATTTAGCAGAGAAAATACACACTTGATTTAAAAAAATTCAGAAATATATAGTTTGCCACTTACCAGTCATTCCCATAAAAATGATCTGGGTGTTTTAGTCGACTCCAAGTTCAATGTCACTTAACAATTTATTGAGAAAAACAAAAACAAAAAGCATCTTCTTACATAAAATACAATCACAGAATTTCAAAACTGGAAGGGACCTGGGTGATCATCTAATCCAACATTCATTAAAGGAATTCCCACAAATCATATCCAACAAACTGTCATCCAGTTACTGCTTGAGCAGTTAAGGAGAAGCCAATCATCTTTCAACGTAGCCCATTCTACTTGTGGATACCTTTTTTTTTTTGAGGTAGATTTTGTTCTGTTTTTGTTTTCTCCAAGTTAATCCTCTTCTAAATGTCCATTTATTCCTGGTTCTGGCCTGGAAATTAAAAAATATATAATTATAGCATAATAGCATAGCACCCACATCAACAAAACTGACAGTTCCTAGTTCTGCAGCATTTTAAGTTTTTAAAAGTATTTCTCCCTCTCCCCTTCCTTAAAGTCATGCTGGGAGACAAATAGTACAAGGACTGTTATCATTGCTCTCCAGGAGAGGAAGCAGAGGTACATGAAATAACTTGCTCACAAATATACTGCTAATACTTGTCTGATCTGAGACTCATATTCAGGTTGTCTCACATGCAGACCCCTTGTCCTTTTTATC
>JAQQSW010000061.1:39765-59973 GCA_028646575.1 Pseudocheirus occidentalis | reverse complement strand
AATCTGAAGCTCTTTCCTGCCCCTGGACCCTTTGATAGGCTTAATGGCTCTGAGAATGTTCCGTGATTTGAAAGTATACTCTGCCCCCTAATAGGCTGAATGTGGTCATGTGGAGCCTGTGGTGTGAGGCTTGTTTTTTGGGAATGGCCACACCTTTTTACTTTGTAATTGGACAGTGGGTCAAGAGGGCTGTGACATTCTCTGATCCAGGAGAAGCCTATTTGCCCAGATGTGAGGTTTCCTTTGGGGCTCACTTTGAGAAGAGTTGTGTGATTTGACCAGATGAGACTCTGGGAAGCCGTTGAGTCCCCTGTTTTGAAAAATCCCAATGTTGATGCTTTCCTCTCTGGTAACTTAAACAGGTAATGGATCTGATGGTCAGATGGTTGGAAGCCCATCTGCTGATCTGTTTCTTGGTCTGCTTGTAACTTGTGTTTGTAACTTGTGCTTGTAACTTGTGTTTGTATTCTCTGGAGTTCAGGGTGCTGACTGTTCCCCCAGAACTAGGTAAATGATATGCTTGTTTGGTTAAAGAAAGATTGTTAACCCATTTTGAGTTGCTTTCCTTTAGAAAAGCAGATCTAAGAACCTGTTCTAAGCAGCCGCCCTGGGTATGCTAGGGTGCTTGCTGATACCATCACATAATGCAATCTTTAGATATTTTGCACTATGCTCTGACCCAGTCACCTCAGAAAACTGTGACTTTTGACACCATCTCAGAATATAAAAAATGGACATTGGCAAACTGGAACACTTCAAGAAAGGTAGACAATTCTGGGTACCGTGGCATTTGAGTTGAATAATTGGGGAAGTTCAGCCTGGGAAATAGAAGACCTCAATGGGGAACATTTTTCTTGAATGCAAAAATGTGATGGAAAAATAATTCAACTTATATTCTCTTATTCTGGAAGACAAACTGGAATCAATGGAATAGAACATAGAGAGTGATGGGCATTGGCAGATAGGAAGGATTTGTTGTGTAAAGTTTTATATTTATTACTGTTCTTGTTTTCCCTTGCATAGAGTCTAAGAATTCTTTTGTGTAACTTCTATGCAGTGCTCCTAGTTCTTTACTCTGTAGCCAAGTAGATAATTTTAAATTCTTATTCCATATTACTGCCCTAAGATAATTAAAGGCAGCTATAAGTGTCCTGTTTCTATTGTCTTCTGTTCTCCAAACTAAACTGCACCCAGTCTTCATATGGTATAATCTTAAGGTGTTTGACAGCCCTAATATACTCTGCATCTTCTCAATGTCCTTCCTAAAATACTATATCCACAAGTGAATGGTATCCTTTCTATATGTTCTGACTAAGGCCTGTGATGAACTCTAGAGATCTTCCTGCTTCTTAACTGACAGCTCAGAATTTCGTTCCAAGATCATACCATGACTCTCATTTTGATTGTTTTAGTTTGCTTTCTACATACATTATTGTTCTTCAATCAAGAAAAAAAGATGTGATCAAAGCAAAACAAAACTAAAATAAACAGAAATCTATCGAAATCTTGATAAAAGGAATTATAAAAGTCTCCTCAATGAGGCTCCATTATAGATAAGATTTTTTAAAAATAGTATAGTCCTTAGATAGAGTAAAAGAAAGATTGGTCAGAATGGATTGCTTCCCATAAAGGTAGAAGTTCATTGCATAAATATAAATGTATGTATTTTTAAAGTACTAAAAATTATAACCCTAGAAAATAATATATTTATCTGTTTGCCAGCTAAAACTTCAAGGACAGGTGATAATCCATAGTTCTGTATATAATATGACACTGCGAATGCTGAATAATTTATAATTAAAATGCTAATGAAAATATGAGTATCCGAACATCACCCCATAAGTCATAAGTGTTGAGAATTTATTTCTGTAGTCAAATAGGCAGAACTCTTGGCATACTTATTAGATCATCCCACACAAGAGGTAGCATGGTATAGTGGTTGGAATGATGAATTTCGAGCCAGAAGAAACTTGTATTCCAATACTGCCTCCAACACTTAGTAGCAGCACAACCACAGAGAAGTCAACTAATATGTTTCAGGCTCAGTTTCCTCAATGGTGATAATAATACTTCTAACATTTACGGTCAAAGTTTTTAGTAACGATAAACTTGGATTTTATACATACATGCAAGCATACATGCATATATACTTGGATTTTATACATACATGCAAGCATACATGCATATATACATACATTCATATGATGAAAACAACTAACATTTACGGAGCACTTTGAGGTAGTTTCAACGATAAGGCCATTTTACAGATGAAAAACTTAGGCAGATAGAAGGTAAGCAATTTAGTTAGGGTGACACAGCAAGAAAATATCTGAGGCAGGATTTAACTCATGTTTTTATTATGCTAGGTCCAGTGTTCTATTCACTGTACCACCTAGCCACCAATTTATATAATCTAAATCTATAGAATAAGGAGAATGATTGAATAGTTGATGGTTACTTGAATGCAATGGAAGATTACCCTGTTTATGGAAAAAATAAACTTGAATATGATGAATACAGAGAAGTATGGCAAGATCTACAAAAACTGATTTAAACTGAATTAAACAAAACAAGGAAAGCAGCAACTATAGTAACTCATAATATAAGTGAAAAGAATGACATTAAAAGAATAAAAATGAAAAAACTCAAAATTATTATGATCAGGTTTAGCTTGAAAGAAGAGATGGAAGATACTTGGGTGGATGCAGGTAAGGAACATTGCATAAAGTAAAACTTTTAAAGAAATTTTTTAGCTATTTTTGCTAAATTATATTTCTAATATTTCTATTATAAGTAATTACTCATATACTGGGAAATGTAAATAATATAAAACAAAATATCAATAAAATTATTCTTATAATAGAAGGTACTTCCTGCCAAAAACAACATTATAATAATCACTGGTCATATTTTAAAACATTTTGCAATCTACCAACTACTTTCCTTAAAACAGTTTTATGAAGTATGTTATATATTTTTTCTCAGTTTATACATAAGAAGGAAGCTCAGAGACATAAAACAGCTTACCAATGGTCACATAGTTATTAAGAGTAAGCCCTCACAAAGCTTACCCCATATTGTAGGGACTGTACATTTAAAGATTTTTAAAGTATGTGAATACAGGTCAGTACAAAGTAAGGGATAAAAGGGTGTTACAGACATTCATTATGATAGACACTTCAAAGACTGAGATATCACTGCTGATTGTGGAAGTCATAGAAGAAATACTCATGAAGGAGTTAGAATTTATCCTTGGTATGAGTTAATTATCCAATGTTTTTGTAAAGCCGAATCTAGCTCCTTTGTGCTAATAAAAAATGGTTATGTGTCCTCATGGAACACTCTAGTTTTAGAAAAATCACATTTGCAGACAACTCTAAAAAATAATGAAAAATATTATGGTGCATTCCTGGGGCTAAGATGGCAGAGTGAGGAAGGAACCCTCTGAAAGCCCTCTAAAATTCTCCTCCAAACAACAAGAATACCACCTTAGAATTCATCTAGGATTGGGGAAGCAATTTACCAACAAGGAAAGAAAGGTCTGTCTCATTGGGGTGGGAGGACAGTGAGGTCCAAGAGCAGCAGCAGCAGCAACAACAGCAGCAGTAGCTAGCCTCACAGCAGGAGGCTTTCAGCAAGTCTCAAAGCCTGGGACAATTGACCAGCCAGGTCCTGCTCTCCTGAAAACCAGCAGCTCCCCAGGATAGTGAGCAGACTGTGTGGTGATCCTACCCCCAGCACAATCTATCAGCAAGACTTTGACCCCGTTGCTGGGCACTGATGAAGCCCTGCCCGTAGACTGAACAACAGTGAGACTCTGTCTAAACGGCCTATCACTGAGAGACCTTATTTCCATAGCAGGGCCCCAACCCTGCAACAGGTCATCAACTAAAACCCCAGACCCAGGGGAGGCCCCAACTCCCCACCACCCAGTTAAAGCCAGACGGGTGACCTATGCTCCAGTGAAAGCTAATAGTTAAGCCCTGAAGCCCAGGGAAAGCTAGCAGGAAGACCCTGAGTCCCAGCACAAAAAGCTTGGGAGAGTACAGGACCAGAGCCCAGCTCTCACATAAAACACTAAGTCACAAAAAAGGCAGAAAAAAGTTAGGAAAACCAAACCAAAACAAAACAAAACAATAAAAAACTTGATTATAGAAATTTACTGTCATGACAAGGAGATCAAGGCATACATTTAGAAGAAGATGATAATCTCAAAATGACTACATGTGAAGACTCAAAAAATATTGTAATTTGGTCTCCATGACAAAAAAAAATTCCTAGAAAAGCTTTTAAAAAGATTTTAAAAGGCAAATTAGAGAAGTAGAAGAAAAACTGAGAAAAGAAATTAGAGTAATGCAAAAGAATCATGAAAAAAAGAGTCAGTAACATGGAAAAGAAGTACAAAACTTTACTGAGGAAAATAACTCCCTAAAAAAGGAAATCGGCCAAATGGAAAACCAAGGACAAAAAGTCAATGAAAAAAATAATTCCTTAAAAAATAGAATTGAGCCGGTGGAACCTAATGATTCTATGAGACACATCGTGATACAATAAAACACAATTTTAAAAAAGTTGAAAAAGAAGAAAATGTGAAATTTCTCATTTAAGAAACAATTGACCTAGATGGGAGAGATAATTTAATGTAATATATGGATAACCAAGTAAAATTTGTAAGAATAAATGTCATTCCCCAATAAATAGATGGCCAAAGGTTATGAACAGGAAATTTTCATACAAAGAATTCAAAGCTATCTATAGTCGAATGAAAAAAAATGCTCTAAATCACTCTTGATTAGAGAAATGCAAATTAAAACAATTCTGAGGTACCACCTCACAATCATGAGATTGGCTAATATGATAAAAACAGAAAATGTTCAATGTTGGAGAGGATGTGGGGAAAAAAAACAAAACAAAACTGGGACACATGTATTGTTGGTAGAGTTGTGAATTGATCCAACCATTCTGGAGAGCTATTTGGAGCTATGCCCAGTGGTCTAAAAACTGTGCATGCCCTTTGATTCAACAATATCACTGCTAAGTCCATATCCTAAAGACATTCGACAAAGTGAAAAGGACCTATTTGTATAAAAATATTTATAACAGCTCCTTTAGTAGTAAGTAAGAATTAGAAATCAAAGGGATGCCATCAATTGGGGAATAGCTAAGTAAGTTGTGATATATAATTATAGTGGGATATTATTTCATTATTCTGATAAGCAGGGTAATTTCTGAAAAACCTAGGAAAACTTACATGAACTGATATTTAGTGAAATGAAGAGAATCAGGAGAATGTTTTATGTAGTAATAGTAATATTGTTCAATGAAGAATTGTGAATGACTTAGCTTTTCTCAGCAAAACAAAATCCAAGACAGTCCCACAGGACTAATGATGAAGTGAAAGAACTGACATTGTTTGGATATAGACTGAAACATGGTATTTTTCACTTTTTTCTTTTATTTGAGTCTTCTTGTTAAAAAGGACTAATATGGACATGTTTTACATAATTGCGCATCTATAATTTATACCTGATCGCTTACCATCTCAGGAAGGGGGAAGGGGTAGGGCGTAGAGAAGGATAGAATTTGGAACTGAAAACTTCAAATACAAACATAAAAAAAAATAAAATTGTAGGGTAGACTGAAGCCTGATGCCATTGATGATTTGTATGTTAGAAGTGCCAGAAAACACATCACTACTACTATTTCTAATTGGAAAAAGAAGCATACACACCTATCACCTAGGGTAAGCATGGATGATGATAAGAGCCTGAGTATTCTATTGGTATTCAGGCGATTTTGAAAAAATAAAAAGAAGGCCTACAGTACATTGTGTAACAACTTGGCGAATTATTTGTTTAAAAGTTTGATACAATTCACAGAAGGTAAGGAAATATAAATGGGCTGCTATCTGTCATGGTAAAATACCTATATCAACAAGATTATAGGTGAATTAATGTCTTAAAAATGATGCGTATTGATCCTGTTGAGTAGTAACTGCCCTGAGACAATACAGTTCATTTCTGAATTTATCCTTCAAATCACTTGCCAGATATATGTAGCAATATCAATAGGATGGAGACAAAATATAAACTAGAGAATGATTTCATTAGTGTGGGAAACTTTCATGTGAGGAAGTCCCCTCCATCAACGTCAGCTCTTTCTCTAAAAGTTTTACAGTTTCCTATGTTACTGAAAGGGCAGCTAGGTGGTATAATGGGTAGAGTTCTAGACCTGGAGTCAGGAAGACTCATCTTCCTGAGTTCAAATCTGGTCTCAGATACTAACTAGCTGTGTGATCCTGGGCAGATCACTTAACTCTTTGCCCCAGTTTCTTCATCTGTAAAAAAAAACAAAAACAAAAAAACAACCAGTTGAAAAGGAAATGACAAACCACTCCAGAATCTTTGCCAAGAAAAACCCAAACAGGGTCATGAAGAGTCAGACATGATGGAAAAACAACTGAACAACACCACTGAAACATTAAGCTATTTAACATTTAGGTCAAGTGGTAAAATGCATAGGTATAGAATTTAGAGTACAAAAGACAAAGCTTAAAAATGTGCTCTTATTGCCTAGTGTCCTTGAACAAATCAGTTGCCTTCACTTGGAAACAACTAGATGACACAATGGATAAGAGCACTGGTCCTGGAGTCAGGAAGATCTCAGTTCAAATCCTGCCTCAATCCTTTACTAGCTGTGTGATCCTGGAAAAGTCATTTGATCTTTGTCAGCATCAATTTCTTTAGCTGTAAAATGATAACACCCATGAAATAGGATTTGGGGGACCAATTGAGATTACCTGTATAGAACTTTGTAAACCTTAAAGTGCTTTGTAAAAACTAGGTATTGTTATTATTGATGTTATTATTGTCATTATATTGTTATTAGCTTCAGTTTCTGCCAGGGCAAAATGTAGAGACTGTGCTTGATGGTTTATCACTAAAATTTTCCTTGCAGATCAAAATACTATGATTATAAAAGTGATCAAATCTTGTTTGACTCCAAGTTTCCCGTGTGTACAATGTGGATGTAGACACAATGATCTCTGTCATTACTCAGACACTGAAAGCCATGTGATTTGTTTGACTTTTTCCAAGGAGAGATTCTGCCCTCAGTGATAGTGTATTGCCCCCTTCCAAGTCCAGGCCTGACTCAGCATTGGAGTTGATCCATAGCACATCTTTGCAAATAAGAACCTTGACCTTGTAGCTATGGTAATTATGTATGTGTTTTAATTAAGACAACCTCAATAAACTCTCTTCCCCTCCCCACGCCACCCCCATATAACATTCCCTTTATAGTAGCTGGCCAAATTGCCAACAAGCCAACTTTGCTATTTGTAAAAACTTGGATTTTTATTCAGGGGAGCTACCTATAAGGAAAAAAGAGGAAGGAGCAGCCTATTTTCGCCATCACCATCCAGACGAGGGGAAAACAAAGGGATAATTATAAACTGTTTCTCTTATTGTTACTCTCACATTAGACATGTGCATCTCTCACGCTCTCTTTCTCGCCTTTTTTTTTTTTTCCACAGAGAAGTGATTCTGCTGTGGAGATAGGACCAGGTGCATGGGGGTGACCTCACACACACCAAATCGGGAGCTGACATCCATCACACTTTGAAATTTTGGATTTCATCATTTCCTGATCTTTCTAAAGGGATCACAGCACCTGGCCCTCACAGCTGTAGTTCATTTAGAAAGCAATTTAAAAACCGAGAGAAAAGCAAATGACATCTTGCTGCCTCAGCCTTGTCATTAAGTATAGCAGAATGGCCTCCATTTATGCGACACATGGCTAAGAATTAATATCTTTCAGGGCTTTCTCCAGTAGAGATTACAAAAGGTTTGAAAGACCACTAAATAATTAGTAGTATGACTGAAGCAAGCAAAAAAAAGGGGGGGGTGATGATGATGAAGACAAGAAAGAAAATCCCTTTTCTTCATGCTAAAGAAGAATTATTAGGAATCACACTGACTCTGAGATGGTTTAAATACTGGGATTATTCATACTCCCACCCTCCAGAAATCACATTTTATGCTTTATTGGCCTATGTTTATGCCCACAGTGACAGTCTCATTGTTTTCTATACATAAATGACTGATTTCTCTGAATATTTTACATTCCTGGGACTTCAAAGTAGGAGCACAGGATTTTAAGCTGAAGCAATTCCTTCTAAATCTTGAGTTTGCCATGCCTTACCTATGTCACCTTACATCACCATTCCTTCTCTTTGGGCCTTATTTTCTTCATCTGTAAAATAAAAGGGTTGAACTCAGTAGTATGTCTAGTCCTTTCCAACTCTGAAATGCTATGATCTTTGCCTAATTTCATTGCTGTGGTGAGTGGAGGGAGAGATTACAGGGTCAGCATGAAAATGTTTTAAACTGTTTTGTTTTTAAGGCAGTAAGTATAATTCTCCTCTCTGAATTAAACTCGTGGGATATTATATGCTAGGATACAGCTTGAAATTGTGAGTAATTTCAGAGACCAAGTTTGACGGCTTTGCAAAGACAACATGCCTGGCCTGAGATCCCAGGTTGCTCAATAGTTTGTAAACTAGGGATTTCTTTTTTAGTAGGTTTACAGCTGCTCCTCTCGTGAAATTGCTGTTTGTGTAGCTGGTTGGCAGGTTCCTATCCCAGGAGCTAGACACCAACTTGATGTAACCCATTTTTGCTTAATTTGTATAGAAGATGAATTGCCCGACTAATTAGGTGTTCTCCAACATGCATTTTGGCTTACTGTGTATGTACCTGAAAACACATTTAAAAAAAGATGAAAGCTTCATTCTGTTGCCTCTGTGTCATATAAATTGTTTACCTTATTTCAATACATTGATTATGTTTCTAGTATGTGTGATAACCTTGTTTGAGAACTGAGAGACAAGGGATGAAAAACCATATCCTATGCCCTCCAGGAACTTAAAAATCGAATGTGGTGAAGATGATAACCAATGTGGTGAAGTGATAAGACATGCTCACAAACAGGTGTAATAGAAAGCAGACTATGATAAGTTTGTAAGGGAGATATAAACAAGGAGGAAAGTTAAGTCCAAGTAAAGTACCAATTTCTTCCAATTGGAGGAACTGGAAAGTCTAATTAGAGATAGTGGTTACTGGAGAATGGGGAAGAATTCAGCAGATGGAGGTGATTGGAAGGCTGATTTTGTTTTTGTTTTTGTTTTTTTTTTCCCTTTGGGCAAATTTTGAGTAAAGGTACAGAGAAAGAAAAAAAAGTCATCTAGTTTGGTAAGGCATGGGGTAGATAAAATAGTGAAGGAAAGACCTACTTTTATATTCAAACAGCAAAGCATTCTAGATTTCATTTCCTCCTTTTTATAATGGGGATAATAAACTAAAATCGACTACATGTCTGAATGATTTTGTGATATATAGTATACTGGACTCATATAGATGTCATCTTGATTGACACCTTCTCTTTCCTTCCCAACCATTACCATGGTAATATGCAAAGGAGACAAGGCTGAAAAGGACAAGTTGGAAACATTACCATTGACATGTATTACCTACTATCTACAATCAGATGGTATTATCTTAAGGTAAGCATTTATATACAAAAATACCAGAAAAGCATCTTAGTATAGACTTACCATAATCACCATCTTCATTACCTAATATATAAAAAACTCAAAAAGTTTGAAGAAGTACAAACACACGTTTTCTGTATCTTCAAGAACAAAACCAAAAATGTGTCAAGTGGTGTGAATTATCCTTCCAGCACTTAGTAAACCTTAAAGCACTATAATAAATGTTATTTTATCATCACCGTTACTATTATTACTATCACCTTGTAGAACATCCAGACCCACCCCCTTGACTTATAGATGAGGAATTTGAGGTCCAGCATGATAAAAAAAAACTTGCCCAATTTCTATAGGTAGTGAGTGACAGAGCTGGGGCACAAATTCTATTCCTTTGGCTGGTTGTTGTTTGTCTATGTGTCTAATATCTACCCAGAAAAGTGCCTCTAACAAAGCAGGTGCTTAGTAGATGCCTTGAATTGAATGAATTAGTGGCAATCATAATAATTAGCTTACAACTTTCATTCAACTACAGTTATTTTGTCCACCTATGTGATAAGTTGCAGAACATTAATAATGAAAGAATAAATATGAAATAACATCTTATCCCAGGATCATTCCTATCTGACTTCCATCAAATAAAAAGAGAATGATCTTTCTAAAATGATGATTCTCATAAAACAGCTGGCATTTATATGGCATTAAAAATTTTGCATAGTATATCACATAAATTCTAATTTAATCCTCACACCAATGCTGTGAGATAGATTGAATAAGTATCATTAGGAAAGACAGCAAAATACAGTGTGAATCATAGTGGGTAGTGTGTCAGAGGATATCGGTTCAAATCTCAGCTATGATACTACCCAGGTGACATTGGACAAGCCACCACTTGTTCTCCCTCAGCCTCAGTTTGCTCATTTGTAAAATGTGGGAGCTGAAATAACTGATCTGTAAGGTCCCTTATGGTAGCTAGGTATACCTAGGGTACCTAGGGTAGCTAGAGTACCAACCTGGTACTCTATCCACTGCACCACCTAGCTGAATTCAAATCTAATCTAGTCTCACATGCTAACTAGCTATGTGACTCTGGGAAAATAACTCTGCCTCAGTTTCCTCATCTGTAAAATGAGCTAGAGAAGGAAATGGCTAAGCTTTCTTGTATCTTTGCCAAGAAAACTCCTAATGTGGTCACAGGGAGTTGAGCAAAACCTAAATCAACTGAACAACAGCAATACCAAAAACAAAAGGGCCCCTTACAGTTCTAGATCTGAGAATTGTCCTCTAAACTTTTTAGGGGATGACTTTATCCACTGCCATTCTCACAATAAATATTAGGATTGGGATCATTTATTGACTTCAGTTTCCAAGCAGTGAAGAAATAACATACATAGAAAACTCTTCTTTCCAGTTCCAGTGTTAGCATAGTGGAAGCTACGGACAACTAGAGCAGCATTTTGTGTATAGATATATGAAATAGCTTCTTAAACAGAGAGATGCGTGTGCTTTGAGATAACTTCCTGACAGTTTAGGGTTCTTTAGAAATTAAGAAATTGAATATCAGCTGATTGATACCCAAAACTTCCTGTCAGGAAGCTTTGGCTGTAATCCCAATTGCACTATAAAGCAATCATATGACCTTAGGCAAGTCCCTTCCTATCTCAGACTCTCAGTTTTCACACATGCACACACAAACACACACACACACACACTTTCCCAAACACATACACATCCTAAATGAATTCAAGAGCTCCTCTCCCCTATTCTAATGTTTCTCTTCAGAGAAGAAGTACCCTCCATCACGGACACTGAACACTGAATATTATGGTGTGTGGAATAAGACATTAAGAAATGAGTTTGTAAGTGATCAAGTATGTGTATGTGAATTCATAAAAGTATTATTGCACTAAGTAATCAACCTATATTATAGAAGGAAACATGTATTCAAATAAAATACTGTGCTGTAACAGTATTTTTTGAAAGCAACAATATGTGGGCATGAAATGTGAAATATGCATTTTCAATGAATTTATTGTTTATCCTTCACTGGTATCATTTTTTTCTATCTATAAAATTGGGAATGTTTCAAGAGAAATGCTTTGTAGGCTATAAAGTACTATATATAGTGTTTAAACTTTTGTAATTAAATATGACTTTTCAAAATAGAGAATTTACAGGTAAATTATCCAATATAGTTAAGAGATATAATTCTGTTACTATTATTATTATCATTATATCAACAATTAGTTCAACTCCTACCCATCCTAATAACCATCTTCCCATACCACTGTATTCTAAAATAATTTCTTTTTTTCTAAGCATCTTCAAAATTTGCTGCCTATATCATTCATCGCTCACTAACCATTTCTGTTCTGATTTTATTCAGTACCTTTCTGTCTCATCATTATTATACTTTAGAGATGAGAAAAACCAACAGAAATCTGGTATTTATGTTTGGAAGGAAGGGACGTTAAGGATCCTCTGATTCACCTCCCACATACCTGGTCCATGGACAAACTGGTTTAAAAGAACAAACAAACAACCACAACAACACACAAGTTCAGATTTCCTGGCAATCAAGTGTCATTTATCTATCTGAATATCTATTTGTTTGTCTGAATGTTTGTCCATGGCATAATAGAAAAAAAAAGATTGTTCAAGGGTCAAATTACTTGAATTCAAATCCTCCTACTGGTAATTACTGGCTGGGTGACCTTGGGCAAGAGATTTCACTTCTCTGGGATTCAGTCTCTTCGTCAATAACATGAGGGATTTGGGTTCTAACACCTCAAATGTCTCTTCTACCTTGAAATCTACTATCTTGCAATCTTAGAAGCTTATACTTCCTTCCTACCTATCTGCTAATCTATACCAGCCTTTGAAATGTGCACAGAGGTCACTGGCATTATCTTAGATTCTGTTTCCTTCCCCTTTCCTACAAGGGAATTTGTAGGTGAATGATGTATAACACAGAAGGATTTATTAATTCGTTTCAGTGCCCTCTGTATGTCTAATAGTGGGATGCGTGGTTAGGCAGCCATATAAAGATTCTGGCCACCTCTCCACTGCCATTCTGTCCTTGAAGATTTGGAAATCTTCTAGTTCTAAAAACTGTCTTATGAATTCTAGGATTCTCAGCTTTACTATTTGGCTGCTAAATCAATGAGTACTCCAGTCAATCTATGTTATGCCCTATAAATCACTGCCCTGTGTGTCTAAGTGCTTTACATTACCCCTCAGCAGCAGCAGCAGAAGTTGCATTAATAGCAGCAACATTATTATTATTATTAGTTAAAAGAATGATGGCTCCTTAACTGATATAACCATTAATTATCTCTTGCCTCTGCAATAATTTTATCTTTGTTTTAAACCTTTCTTCTCCCCAGATCTATAGAATTAATAAAATACAATCAAAGTCTGGATCCAGTACCTCCAGATTGTTCTGAATTTTATCCTCTCTTAATGACTATCTTTATCAATCTTTCAGCTTTTCCTGCTTCATGTTTCTGACTTAGTTTAGAGCAGTGTTTTCTGTTGCGTTTTGAATTTTCATTCACTTTTTAAAAAATTATAATCCTTTATTTTTTTATTTTGGTTTCCAAATTCTTTCTCTCCATTTCCTCCCCTACTCATTGAGAGAGCAGTGGTTTTGAAAGCAGAGTCTGGAGAGGTGGGAAGGAAATAAACATTTATAATCAGTGGTTCTCAACTTTCCTAATGCCCTGACACTTTAATACTTGTATGTGGGCATATCTGCATGTGGGTGGAACCCCCTGGAGACAGATAGAGGAGCAGGTGTCTTGGTTCCTAAGACCATGTGTTTTCCAATGGTCTTAGGTGACCCCAATGAAAGAGTTGTTTGACCCCCAAAGGGGTCACCACCCACCACTCTGGTTTATATAGTACCTATAATATACTAAACACTGCCCTCAGCCCTTTACAAATGTTATCTCATTTGACTGTCACAACAGCCCTGTGAGGTAGGAGCTGCTATTATTCCGATTTTGCAGTTGAAGGAACTGCAATTTTGACTGGGAACCATCAAGGGTCTGTGAGATTAAAATTATTTTTATAGTAATATTGTACTAACATAATTTAGGGAAGAGTGGCCTCAATAATGTTTAAGAGAATAAAAGGGGCCTGAGATCAAAAAAGTTTGAGAACTTCTGGGTTACACTTTAAGGTAAAAAATAAATAGGATATTCTTGGCACAACAGATTGCTATCTTGAAAGAGATGAGACCTGAGCTATTCTCAGACTTTTATTTTCTCCTGTTTCTTTGATTCTGCCTGAGTACCTGGTTTATCTTTTCTACTTCTTCCTAAGGGCCAGCAGCTGAAGAGGGGGAGGCTCCAACAAGTTTAGATCTAATGCTCGTCTATCTAAATACACTGGGGAAAATTCATTCAGCAAGTATTCACTAAATGCCTACCATGTCACTAGCACTGTGTTAAGGGCTGTTAGGGACAAGAATATGCAAGAGTTCTTCCCTGAAGGAGTTTTAAATATCTTTGGGTAGAATGTTTCCCATAAATAAAATAATTAGAAAACTGCATATCAGTACAAAATTATATTTGATTCATTTTTTTCAGCAAACATTTATTAAGCATCTATTATGTTTGAGGCACTGGACTCAACTTGAATATATGCCAAGATTGAAGTGACAATGACCTTGTGTCCAGGAACCTATACTTTAACAAGTAAGGAAATACAATGGCAAAAAAACTATTGTTCAAAGCCAAGTGTGCTAAATATAACAGAAATCCAACCTAGTATGATACATTTGAGGTGGGAAAGATCTTGGGCTGTGTTGGGTTGTCCTGAATGGCTTCATACAGGGGCATAATAACTGAGCTCAGCCATGAAGGAGAGGAGGACCTTTTTCAGATCAATACACAAAGATAATCCATTCTAGATATGGATTATAGAGTGAGAAAGACAAGGAAATGAGATGGGGCAAAATGGAATGGGGGATTAAAAAATAAAGAGTGCAGTTTCACTAGATGAAAGATGAGTCATATGAAACAAAGCTGGAAAAACAATTGTATTTGTATTGTGAAACTCCTTGAATCTTCACAGAGAGCATAGAGAAGAAGTGAACAAGTATCAGGGCAGAATGCTGGGGAGGAAAATCCATCATGCTCATTTAAGGTCAGAGAGTTAAAGTTGGGAAAGACTTCTTTTAGGAGATGGCATTTGAGTTGGGCCTTAAAGGAAGCCAGTGAGGTCAGTAGTCAGAGCAGAAGAGGGAGAGCATTATAGGCATGGGGCACAGTCAGAGAGAATGCCCAAAGCTGAGATGGAGTGTTTTGTTCATGAGACAGCCAGGAGGTCGATATCACTTGTTTGAATAGTAAGTATTGCAGAGAAAGATGTAAAAAATCTGAAAAGGTGGGAGGGAGCTAGGTTATCAAGGAATTTGAATGCCAAACAGAACATTTTATATTTGCACCAGGTAGCAATAGGAAGCCACTGGAATTTGAGTGTGTGTGGGGGGGGGGGGATAGGGAAGCTGAAATGATAATATCTGCATTTTAGGAAAATTGTTTTAGTGACCGAATGGAAGATGGAAGACAGTGAGAAAAGACCTGAAAAGGCTTGAGGCAGGCCGACCCATAAGCAGGCTATTGTAATTTGTCCAGGTGTAATGTGATGTGGGGCCTACACCAGAGGGGTGGCAGTAGCAGAGATGAGAAGGGAACGTATTTGAGAGGTGTTGCAGAGGTGAAATCCACAAATCTTGGCAGTACGTTGCATTTCTGAGGGGTGAAAGATAGTGAAGAATCCAGGATTACTCCTAGATTGTGGGCCTGAGGAACAAGAAGGATGGTATAACTCTCTACAGTAATAGGGAAGATAACATTTTTGATGGCATATCTCTGTAGAAGGAGAGAGGTTCTTGTCTTTGTTCTTTGTACTTTCTAGAATTAATTGTTGCACCAAGTAGAATCATGTGTATTATAAATTAGTGAGTTATATGTTTCTATTGATATTCAATCAATAGAGATGTGACCATATATCAGGTATGGTGTGGAAGGAACTAAACTGTATGACCACTAAGATCCCTTGCAAATATGGCATTCCATGCTTTTACAGAACTCTAATGTTGAATTGTTATTAATGTTAATTGTGCTAATAAGAGCAACAATAGATATCTTTATGCTGCTTCAGATTTTTTCAAAGCACTTGATATGAAATATTTCACATAAGAATTAAGACTACACAGTGAAATATGGTTATGACCATTTCACAGCTGAGGAAATTGGGGGCTAGAAAAATTGAATTACTTGTCCAAAGTCACATAGTTAAAAAGTAACAGTGACAGTATTTGAATACTAACCTCCCTTACTGACTCAAAATTTGATGCTCTATCTATGGATAGTGTATTGTAAAGACACTATGCTGCCCCTTTTGTATGCTAATAATGTATTAGTATTATAAGGAGACAGAGGAGTATAAAATATTATTGAAAAATATGGTTTTAATTTTATTATTGGTTAGTTGTTTTAGTTGTGTCTGACTTTTCATGACCCCATTTGGGGATTTCTTGGCAAATATACTGGAGTGTTTTGCATTTCCTGTTTTTAGTTCATTTTACAGATGAGTAAACTAAGGCAAAAAGGGTTAAGCCAATTGCTCAGGGTCCCACAACTAGTAAATGTTTGAGGTCATATTTGACCTGAGCTCTTCTTCACTCCAGGCCTGGCACTCGTTTCAGTGTGTCATGAGAAATGACCTAATTGCTCACATTTATAGAGTTGTTTTTTTAATTCCACAAAACATTTCCTTTACAATAGCTGTGTTGGGAGATAGTGCAAGAATTATTATCTCCATTTTACAGATGAAACATATGAATATCAGAGAGGTAAAGTGAATTAGGATATGAACCCTGGCCTCCTGACCTCTAAATCAATCTTGCTTTCCACTACACCTGAACTGCCTGGCTGCTACTGATCTTCTATGTAACTTTGGATGAGTGATCACCTCTCTGAGCCTTTTCTTTACCCTAATTTGTCAAATGAGTGAGTTGGACTCCGTGAGATGATCTCTTAGGTCCTTTCCAGCTCTTAAAATTCTATGATTTCATTTTATTACATTTCATTCTTAGCAGCCATAAATGGCTGCCAATTTCATGGAACTAAGAGGTTTTAATTTAAGAGTAAAAGATCTTTTTAAAAAGATTAAAAATAAACCCTTTCCTGCTAACCAGTCTCTTCCTTTTTTTCTCCTTACCTCAGTGTTTTTGGGTAAAAAATGTGTCATGTAAACACTACATTTTCCTGTTTCCTAAAGTGGTACACTTTACAGGTTGATGAAGCATCAGCTCTGACTTTTTTAAACTTACATTTCATAAGTCAGGTGCTTATAATTACTGTTAAGTGGGGGGGGTGGGAAAGGAAAGGGAAAGAAATAGAGAAAGGTGATGGCAAGAATGGAGAAACTTATAGGCTAACAGAAAAAGTCAACACGGCATTTGAATAGAGGTTCTATGCCAATCATGACTTTTTTAAATGTAAAAAATAGAATGCAATGGGGGAAGGATTGCCCCATATGCATTCTGGTTTTCTCTTTTCATTATAGTGATAACCTATTTGAAAGAAAATACATATTGGTAGACCCTTAAACAAGTTTGCATTAGATAAAATTAAGCAATAAATGTTAGAGCAAATTAGTGGGGGGGGGGGGGAGAGCAGCCTAGATGGCTCAGTGTGTAGAGCACTGTACCTAGAGTCAGGAAGACCTGAGTTCAAATCCAGACTGAGACACTTACTGGCTGTACCCTGAGCAAATCACTTAACCTCTACTTGCCTTAATGCACTGAAGCAAGAAACAGTCAGTGATTCCAGTATCTTTACCAAGAAAACCAGAGGGATGATATGGTCCACAGAGTGAGAAAGAGGTAGACAAAACTGAACAACAACAAAAATTAAGCCATTCAAAAGGTCTTCTCTGCCAATCTCAGTTCCTTGAGACTATTTTAAAGAAAATCTACTTCTAATGGATAAAAACTATATCTCTAGAATATTACTTAAGCATCACATACCTAGTGGCAACATACACAAAAATGAAATGCATTCCATTCAACCCACAAGGAATGCATTCCTACTCTTTGCAAGGCACTGCTATACATCTTTGATAAGACTTGTGCAGATTCTACATTGGATAGGACCCCATCCTGGAGCTGTGTGGATAGTGAAAGCTATATCATTTCCCAACAGATTGCTTCTTTAAACAGAGGCAACAGCTTGAATAAGTGCAGGGTTGTATTTAGCTCAAAGGTTAGAGGTGTGAAATTCGGTGGCAGGAATGCTGGATGCCGTCCATTGGCAAATATGGCATAAAATGGCAGTCTTATAAGGATACATATAGAGCGAGGGGTGAAGTGTGACATTCACCAAGGCAACTTTCTGGAAACCATTCAGACAATTGCTTTTTAGCATTTTAAAAAATAGATAAATGTCAAACTTGTGTTTTCTTTCAATATGGCATGTGCTGATTTCCGTCTATTTCTTAAAGGTGGTGTCTATTCTTGATGTAGTAGGACATGTGAAGCAGAATGGTGTGGAAGAAAAAGCATCCTGCCTTTGGAATCAAAAGACCTAGGATTAATGGCCCCCTCAGATACTTGCTAACTATACGGGTTTGGTCAAACTGCTTCCACTTTCTAGATCACAGTTTCCAGTCCTGAAACATGATGCTGCAATTAGGAAAACAGTGACTGCAGTAATGTAACAACAACAAAATTTTGTTTGAAAGACTTCAGGACACTGAAATCAAGAATACAGATGGTAAATAATGCTTCTTCCTGCTTCTTGGCAGAGGTGATGGACTTAAAGTGCAAAATGAGGCACTCTTTCAGACCTGGTAAGTGGGTTTGTGTATTTTTCTTGACTACATTTCAGTACAATTCAATAAACATTTATTATGTGGATTGGAAGGAAGAGAAGGAGGAGGAGGAGAAGGAGATGGAGGAGGAGAAGGAGATGAAGAAGAAAAATAAGATGGAGATAGTGAAGAAAAAGAAGATGGAGACAGAGAAGAAGAGAAAGAAGAAGACAGAGATGAAGAAGATGGAGGAGGAGGAGGGGAGGAAGGTGAAAGAGGTGAAGAAGAAAAAGAAGATGGAGATAGTGAAGAAAAAGAAGATAGAGACAGAAGAAGACAGAGATGAAGAAGACAGAGATGGAGAAGAAGATGGAGGAGGAGGATGAGCAGAAGGGGAAGGAAAAGGAGAAGGAAAAGAAGAAACAGGCCCTGCCCTCAAGAAGCTTACAATCTGATAGGAGAAGATAACACACAAAAGGAACCTCAAAAGAGACATGGTCATGGAGTCCAAGCCAAGCAGAGCTGCTGATGGAAAATAGTTACTTCAGCTCCCAGCCCTCTATAAAGGAAAACTTTGGGTGAGTTTAGTGCTCCATGATTCAACCTCTATCCTAGTGGAGAGGCCACAGAAGAGTTGAAAAGGAGTTGAATTTTTTAAAACATCAGCATGATTATGGGATTTAAGGTAATCGGCTTTTCCTGGGTGGGAAATGATATTCTGTGGATTCTAAACCAAGTAGAGCTGCTTTGGAAAAGTGGAGTTAGCACTTTCCTTGTAACAAATGAAGTTACACTTATTTATTACAAGGACTAGTTCAGATTTATTTGGGGAATGTGAGTTAAA
Organism: Pseudocheirus occidentalis; assembly: GCA_028646575.1. NCBI lineage: Eukaryota > Metazoa > Chordata > Mammalia > Diprotodontia > Pseudocheiridae > Pseudocheirus > Pseudocheirus occidentalis. Next base: position 40,759 of record JAQQSW010000061.1, on the reverse strand, counting down.
AGGTGCTGACAATGATACAAATAAAAAAGGAAGAGGACAGAAATAAGACATTAAAATTAGATACATTGAAACAAAAGTAATTTTAGAAAGCACCACAAATAAATAGAACAAATCTATTACTAGCTAATAAATGTGTGTTGAGTGGCTAAAAGTCTTAGCAACTGAATATATCATCATAATAGATTACTTGACAGATATTATCTCAGATTAAACTTTGCTTAGTAATCCACTTTCAATATTAAATGAAGCATAAAACAAGGAGATATACTCAATCAAAGTATTTAAAATGACGTCGAGGATATCCCTTATAGAAGTAAACTGGGAGAGACTTCAGAGACCAAGTTCAAAATGCTCCTTCAAATTTCCTTAAGGAGGTCTGCTAGTTCCTTCCCTCAAAGATTACCTTCCATTTATTTTATATGCTGTATATCTTATACATGCATCCTTATTTGTATGTTGTTTCCCCTATTAGAATATTAGCTTCTGGAGAGAATTGACGATTTTTTACCTCTCTTTATATCCTCAGTTCTTAGTACATAATTAGGGGCTTAATAAATGCTTTGTAAAAACTGGCCATATAGTTAAATTTCGTGCATTCTTAAATAAATCAATCACATAATAACAGGTGCTGGTTTCACATGTACATCTCTCCCTTTATTTTTATATATTGAAATATCTGTTTGTTTACCATAAAATTGATAATAAAAGCATAAAGTAAAAACAAAATGAGTTGATTTAATTAGATCAGAGATTCTTAATGTTATTATGTGTCTTACATGCCTTTGACAGTCTAGTGAAAACTGAAAACTTTTTCAGAATGATCTTTTCAATTTATATTTGGAGAGAATTTCAGGAAAACATAAAGAAAATAAATATGCACTTTCTTTCAATTCAAGTTTATTATCTCCTGAGTTTGTTGATGATGACTCCACTTTACTATAGTTTTCTCTCTCTCTCTCTCTCTCTCTCTCTCTCTCTCTCTCTCTCTCTCTCT
>JAQQSW010000061.1:21345-39265 GCA_028646575.1 Pseudocheirus occidentalis | reverse complement strand
CTTCCTTCCTTCCTTCTCTTTCTCTACCTCAAATCTACCTCTTTCTATCGTCTATGTATACATGTATTTCTATATATTAATACAGGAACATATTTATACACATGAGTATATGCATATGTATATATGATGTCTGTGTATGTAAACATATATATACATACATACACATACTGTATACACACATGCATGCACATCTCTATATATACACACACATATATGCACACACACTGTATATATGTGTATATATATACACACACATACTTACATATACATACACTATCTGGATATTTTTTTCTCAAGGGACCTCTTTGCAAGTTATTATGAATTATACAGTTATTTTTATTGTAGGAGTGAAAATGTTTGTGACCTTCAGGAGGATTGTTTAATTCATATCTACTTAAATAATGCTGTAGACTGAGAATTTCGGAGTTGCAAAGAAACTCGGAACTTGTTGCATCTAGTCCAACCACTTGAAGGAATACTCTTAGCATCCTTAGCAAGCACTAAGCCAGCTACAGCTTTAGGACCTTCTGAGAGAGAAAATCCACTACATTCGAAGGCAGCCAACAGCATTTTTTGGATAATTCTAAATGTTAAGAAGTTTTTCCTCTAACTGAGACTAAATCTATCTCTTGTACCTTCTAGTCATTTTGCTACTTCTATGGGGCCAAGTACAAGTGCATAATGTCCTTCAAGTTCTTAAGGCCTGCTATCATAAACTCTCCCTAAACCATCATCAGTTTGTTCCATCAGTTCTCATAGTATGCCCTTCAGCCTACTTCTGCCCAGCACAGTGGTACCAATGACGTAACATGATAGTCAACATTCGGTTCATTTTCCAGCATTATCACCATGCCAACGATCTAATAAACACCTGAAGAAAGATAATGCTACTTGCCTCCATGTATTGAGGAAGTCCCCTATCATTTCAAAGAGTTTGATTGTTCTTTTTGAAGTAGAGGATTTTTACCAAATCCTACAATCTAGGAAGCATACTGCCCTTGCTATCCAAACAGTTAAAGGTGATTTGATGAATTATGATTAAATTCAGCAAGCATTTAAAAAACAGCTACTATGTGTCAGGCTCTGTGAAAGACAGTGGAGATATTAAGACAAAAATGCAAAAAAAAAAAAAGCAAACACCTAACTGAAAAGAACTAGCATTCTATTAGTGGAGCATGACATTCACACAGTTAAATAAATATCAAACATATACAACGTAGCACAAATTAATATAGCAGCAAATATGATCATAACCTTAGTCAAGTCATTACCTTCCTTGGACTTCAGTTTCCTTATATGTAAAATGAGTTGGACAAGAAAGGATAGGTAGATAGATAGATAGATAGATAGATAGATAGATAGATAGATAGATAGATAGATAAGTAGGGAGATAGATAGGGAGGTAGATAGATGGATAGATAGATAGATGGATAGATAGATGGATGGATAGATGGATAGATGGATAGATAGATAAGTAGGTAGGTAGGTAGATAGATAGGTAGGTAGATAGATGGATAGATAGATGGATGGATAGATGGATAGATAGATAGATGGATGGACGGATGGATAAACATATCATCAAAGAGTCTTCATTCTCCTAAGGAAAGATAGCACATAAAGGGGAAGGGTACCTGCAACATGTTAAATACAATTGTGAGGGAGAAAGAAGAGAGAGATGCAAGGTGACCCATGGGGAGAAAGTCACCAACCAGAAGAAGAGGGCCCCAGGCCAAAGGTTTCTGAGGGTAGCAGGAAACAGGAGGATTCTCAAAAGAGAAGCATATGTGAGGAGAAACTTGTCTGGGGTCTTTCCTAAAGTAGATGCCTAGGAAGAGAGAATAGTCTTAATGGGATCTTCCAACACTAGATTTATAATCTTAATACATGGTGGTGATAAGCAGATTGCATGTTAGAAAATAATATTTTCATTCAAAAATTGCACACCTTCTCAGGCATGTATTATAGAAAATGGGTGTGGGCTATGTTTATCAAAGATGAAGAACAAACCACAGACAATCCAAATAGGATGTTGTTACTCCAAGAGAGAAAAATAAGCATGGGAAGACTACACAATGAGGGTGTCCTCTATAAAGGACTTAAAGAAAGACATGGATAAGAATTACTCAATACAAATGAACCCTGGAAGGTCTATGCTTCACTTTGGGGGAGGGTATGCCCATTCCAATGAAAGCAAAGCTTCGCTAACATGTCTCAGCCAGGCTTCAAATTCCAAATCAAGATGCAAGTTTATAGAACATTGGTTTTTCCCTATCTTTCTTAAACCTACAAATTATATCTTGAACCTTCCAAATTTATTGCACTAGACTTCTTGCCCAATTTCATCAACATCTTCTCTGAGCCACATTGAATGCCAAGGAAGATGGCCAAGCACAGTCAGGTTTAACAGAGAAGCAGGGTCACTGCAGCACAACCCCATCTGTGCACACACATGCGGTAATCGGATGCTTCAGCAGCTGTTACATGAAGGCCTGGCAAGAAAAACACACAGTCAGGAAATGCTAGGGAGCAACTTCAAACCATAGGCTGCTGCGGAAGAATTCTGGGAGAAACAAAGCATCAGATGATCCCACTCTAATAAGAGAATCAGCTGTCTTCAGTAATAAGTTATTGGTTTCTTAAGTTAAAAGATTCTCTCTCTCTCTCTCTCTCTCTCACTCTCTCTCTCTCTCTCTCTCTCTCTCTCTCTCTGTCTCTCTCTCTCTCTGTGTCTCTCTGTGTCTCTCTGTCTCTCTCTCTGTCTCTGTCTCTGTCTCTGTCTGTCTGTCTGTCTGTCTGTCTCTGTGTATGTGTGTGTGTCTCTCTCTCTCCCTCTCTTTCTCTCTCTCCCTCCCTACCCCCTCTCTCTGCCTGTCTGTCTCTCTTAAAAGGACCTTAAAACATAGGGCACAGTATATTAGAGATAGAACACAGAATACAGAATGACAATGCTGGAAGTCACTTTAAGCATAGTTTAATAGAAATAGAAGGAGCCATAGAATATAGAAGGGGATAACCTTAAAGATTGTCTATTCCTAAACTCTCCATTTTTAATGATCCATTCATAATACTAGTTGTAACGTTCAAAAACTGAGGTACTTTGCTAGGGAAATTCATACTGAACAATCAAATGCACCCTTGCCCAAATTTTTAGTTGATATTATATGTGCATGAGTTTTTGTGGCAGTAGTATTAAATAACTCATTATTTAGATCTCTATTTGATGAAAATGTCACATTTAAAGATCCAAGTAGCTGAACGTTCAGCAATACTCATACCATTGAATATAGAGAATCTTCTCAAAGTCCACAGCCAGTATTAAAGGAACCATAACATTGTCAAATGTCAGATCTGAAAAGGACATTAGACTTCAAATAGCCCAACTCATTTTAGAGACAAGACAACAGAAGTTTGGAGATGTAGAGTCACTTGTCAAACACTGCTTGTTAATGACTGAACTTGATCTAGAAGCAGGGTTTTGTGACATTTAGTTGGACACTTGATATGTCAGGTGATTTGATTACTGTATCTAGTTAGGTTGTTCCATCCTACCCACATTCTGAATCCATAGAATCTTCATGCCTTTCTATGAAAATCACCTCTCACATATCTACCTTTGTCCTATCCTCCAACCCTATCTGTTCTTTTTATTAATCCTGACCTTTCTACACCTGTGATATAGAAGAGCTACTTTGCTCTGGCACTTGTATATAGTTCACAGTCATGTCAGGTTTCCTCTCATGCATTTGGGGAGCTTGGGGAAGGCTACTGATGTGCACACAATAGGGTAGGGCTCTCTGAGGCTATTGGCAGCAATTCAGTTGCCAACCAGCTGCAGAAAGCTTTAAAGGACAGTGTTGCATTAAAAAAAATGAAAAATGTTGATTGAGGACATATTGCCTTTGATTGAATGCTGAAGGAGACCTGCTGGCCTGGAAACTGATATCTGAGTGAGAAAGGAAGTAAAATAGGCAGGGGGAGAATAGGCTAGTGCATTTTACCAGCTGTACAGGGAGGCTTGTCCAGTCTTCAGCCAAGACTTTTTTGAATGAGATTAGACATGGTCTCCTAGAAATGAAATTCTGTGCTTATGGAAGAATCTGGTCACATTGTGCCCCTGGTCAATCAGATGCTGATATAGGGTGAGAAGTATGTGTATTGTCTACACCTTTCCAAAAAAAATGCTTGCATAATTGATTTCAAGAATGTGGCCAAGCTACATTAGTTTTCTTTTTGCATAAAGTTCATAAAGATGCTGAGCAGGAAGGTAGAGGTCAGTATTGTTGCTGTTGTTTAGCATTCTGAGTCAAACTTTGGTGCTTTTCAATTAAGGAAATGTCTGTTTCCACCCACCTTCTCCCCCCATTTTTTCCTGTTCTTTTTCTTGATTAATTTTGAGAGGTTCTACTATTTCATTACATATGTGAGCTGACTCAGGATAATGCTAATGAATATATAGACTTACCTAACTCTACTTTTCCCCCATATTTCTTTGGATTATAGCATTTCGAGCTTGAAATAACTTGGAAACCATCTGTTTTGTCCTTTTGTTTTACAAATGATAGGACTGGCATTTGTGAAAGGGAGGGACCCAAAAGTAAAAGTGAGTTGTTTGAGATCACGTAGGTGATATCAGGCCAAGACTCAAAGGCCAGGTCACTGTCTCCAAACTCAATATTCTTTTTTTGCTAATAGTAAAACTTGTTGTACTAAAATGATCCACGACTTCTTTTACCAAAATCTGCTGTTTCTGCAGCTGAGAGAAAATGTTTTACTTTTGAAAACGCACCAAACATTTTTAGAAGATCTGGGTTCAAGTCCCAATTTTTCTTCCTCCCTCCCTTCCTCCCTTCCTCCCTTTCTTTTTTCCTTTCCTCCCTTTCTTTCATTTCATTTCTTTTTCTTTCTTTCTTTCTTTTTTTCTTTCTTTTATTTTTCTTTCTTTCTTTCTTTCTTTCTTTCTTTCTTTCTTTCTTTCTTTCTTTCTTTCTTTCTTTCTTTCTTTCTTTCTTTCTTTCTTTCTGGAGGGGGAAGGTAGGGAAATTGTGGTTAAGGGACTTTCCCCAAGGTCACATGGCTAGTTTTTGTGTTGAGTGTCTGAGGCCAGATTTAAACTAAGGTCCTCCTGACTCCAGGGCAGGTACTCTACTCACTGCACCACCTAGCCTCCCCCCAACTTTACTAATTATGAGCTTGGCCAAGTCATTTAACTTCCCTGAAATATTATTTCCTTTTTTGTAAAATGACACTGAACAATTTTAATCTTTCCTTCATCCTAAGATTGTGTTGGAGAGTGAATCAAGTGCTTTGTAAATATTAAAATGCCATGGAAATATAAACAATCATTATTTTGTCCTTTTAAAAGATATATCATTTTTATTTTTAAAAAAATACTACTGTATTTGATAATCAAAAGATTTGAGTTTGAGTTCCACCTCAAGGTATGGAAAGGTATGCCTCCAAATGACAGCTTGTATTTTTGATTCAAAATTAACTTGTTTCAAGCGTCTTGAGGAAAGAAACCATAATTCATTGTTACAGTTTTTGGGGGGTCAGGCTGTATAGGTTTCACCTATACCCTTCCTCAACAGGCTTCGGGCGTCCTGGGCTCCCAGCTTCCGCTTTCTCTGGGAGAAACAGCTGCACAGAAAACTTAAGACACAGGGCTTGCTTCTTGCTACTTTCCCTTAGGCTTGTCATGGCTGGAACTCCCTCTCATTCTCTAAGCTTGGCATGGGACTGGAACTCTTCTTCAGAACACAACATTTGCTTCTAGCTCTCTAAGTTTGGCGTGGCTGGACTTTCTCTTCTTTTCTAAGCCTGGCGTGGCTCAGGCTGGACCTCTTTCTGCCTCCGGGTAGCCTGTATTTAAGTCCTTTCTTCCAGGGCCCCTTAGGGCCCCTCCCCTGGCCTTGCCCTTGCCACAGTGAGCCAATCCTGCATCACCCTGAAGGCAGAGAGATAATCCTGCAACCTTCGCATTCTGCCCCAGGTGATCACGTGCCTGTTAGTTGAGGACAGTTCAACCCATTACCAACAAGAGCCCCAACAATTCATAATTCCTTGTATCTGTCAGAACATCTACCATAGTGTTCATTATGGAGGATATACCCGTCAAACCATTGGTTAGTTGTTTGTATTTGGATTTCACCTAGGAAGAATCTTACATTGGAAGGATCCTTGAAGACCTTGTTGTCTTACTCTTACCTGAGGCAGGAAACCCTTTCTACATCACATCAACCAGATCTAAGATTCTCTTGTTATTGAATATTTTGAGTGGCAAAGGCTATGCCAAGATATATTCCTGTCCATTGTTAGGTAGCACTAAGCCATTTGTTTATACCTCCCTATGTTGCACAGAAAATCACCTGCTGGTCACTTCTACTCTTTAATCTTAGTTCTGCCTTGTGGAGCAAAAGTCTAATCTCACTTTCACATGACAGAGCTCTAGATATCAGAAAATGTCTATTAAATTCATACTTAGCCTCTATCCTTCACCTCCTACATCACTTCTTCAGACCATATATCCTCTCATTGCTTCATTGGCTTCCATACATAAATCACCTGAGTGATAGATTTCATTGACTGTGGCAAGAACATTGTATATTATCCTAGGTGAATGTAGCTCCTGTCCTTGGACTCCTTGATTCATTGACCAACAATACTAAATATGGAATCTGAAAAATGTCCTCTTTCAAGAACTGAATATAAAGGTATGCATGAAATCATGAAAAGGAAAACACAATTTAGCCAATCAAAATAATATCCTTAAATACTATGTAATGTCCATAGCTTTAGTGGGAAGATGTTTAAAAAGGTATTTGTGACTTAACATCAGATGTTAACTATATTTTTTATTATTTGAAAGTAAATTTAGAAATATGATAATTATAGATGAAATCATGAAATATTCTTCTTTTGAATTCTTGACAAAGGAGATATAAATCAGACCCAATACTATGTACTGCAAGGTGGGAATCATAGAAATTCACAGTACTACTTTTTCTGGGAAGCCCAATATCTGGAATCACTTTGTTAGAAATGTCCATCTCCCAGGAAATTTCATTAATTGATAGCCCATGACCCTGACACTAGAAATTAAAAAAAAATTCTTGCATCTCAAACAAGACTCTTTCTGTACAAAATATCTGACTTACTTTAATTCAACTCAAAGATTCCCTGGGGTAGGACAACTGAAGACCTACAAAAAAAAGAAGTGGAGAAATGCTCAAGATTCTAGTTTAATTAGAAGATGACAAACAAATCCTTCCCCAGGTCCTGTTTTACTTTTTTGGAAATCTTCCAAGTCCTCCAAAGGAGCTAAAAAGTCCTGGGATAGTCAAATTCAGAACAGACCTCAGAGATTACTGAATGTGTCCTTCCAATTTGTTTTGGTATTCCTTTGGGATTCCTTGTAAAGTATCTTGGAATCTTCCATAAGACTTTTCATGGGACAGGGATTTTGATGGAACTGTGATTTCATTGGTTTAAGGGATTCCTGGATGAGGTAACTCCTCTCACCTAATGGAGTTCAGTACCTCCTCAACAATTTGTAGTCTTAGATAGCTATTTAGGACGTTGAGAGGTGTTCTAAGTGACTTGTCCAAGAAATCTCAGCCAGTACATGTTAAAAATGGAATCTGAAACTTTATATTACTGTCTCCAAGACTGTCTTACCCATTATATCTTGGCCACCTCTGTCAAAGTAAAAGCTCATACTTATAAAGCATTTTATTCCAATTAGTCCCATTTAATAAGTACAGTGTTATTATTATCTTATATCTGAAGAATTTGAGTCTCAGAGAAGTTGCTCAATTGATTAAACAAAAATCACTTACTAAGCACCTTCTGTGTGTGAGGAGTTCTTCTCGGTTTTAGAGATACAAAGGGAAAATCAAAACAATCCCTGTCTCCAAGGAGTTTTCATTCTACTGAGTAAAATAAGCATGTACATAAAAACATGTATATAAAATAGACAGATGTATGTGTATGTGTGTGTGCTTCTCATTATCTCCTTTAATCCTGACAGCAAATCAGTGAAATAGCTACTATTTTCATCTCCATTTTACAGATGCTGAAGGTGAGTCTGAAAAGCGATCAGCTGCCTGCCCTCTGTCACACATCTAATAGATATCTGAGGATAGATTTGAACCTAGTTCTTTAAAGTCTCGTCCTTGTCTGTTTTGTTTTGACTACTGTTTTGTTGGCATTCAGATGTGACTGTAGTTGTAATATGGCAGGAAAAATAGATGTCATTTGTCAATGTACAAATAGACTGACTGTAACCTTATATTAAGGAGAATTCCAACATTAAATAGAGTAGTAGTTCTCAACACGACCCCTTTGGGGGTCAAATGACCCTTTCACAGGGGTCGCCTAAGACCATCAGAAAACATATTTCCGATTGTCTTAGGAACTGAGACATTGTTTCTCTATCCATCTCCAGGCAGGTCTGCCCATATGCAGATATGCCCACATATGAATATTAAAGGGTTGTGGCATTAGGAAGGTTGAGAACCACTAAAGTAGAGAGATCAGAATGGTCTTTTCTCCCTTTCCAAACAGTTGCACTGCTTTTAGATTTCTTTGGTCCTAGTCATTATGCCTTTCTTCCTCAGGAAATTTGTCATTGGGAAATATCATTAATCTTGGAATACTGAACACGCCTAGGTATTTGTATATCACATATGGCCCTCGGATTCAACCCTCTGTGCAGAGGTCAGGGCCTAGGGCTCCAGGTCTCTATTTAAGGAGAGGTCTCAGCACAGTCTTCTCACCATTTGCCATTAGCTACACTGATTTTAGATTTCCAGTTACTGTGCTGACCTGTGAAATTTGGACAGTCTATCAGCGCCATGCCAGGAAACTGAAATGCTTCCATTTGAATTGTCTTAGGAAGATTCTGAAGATCACCTGGTAGGATGAAGTACCAGACACTGGGGTCATTTCCCAAATTAAAGTGCCAAACATTTAGACTCTATCACAGAGAGTGCAACTGTGATGGACTGGCCACATTGTTCAAATGCCAAATGTATACTTGCTTAAAAGATTATTTTATAGAGAACTCAGGGCAAGCACTCACATGGTGGTCAGAAGATGCAACACAGAACATTCTCAAGGTCTGCCTTTCAAACTTTAGAATTGATTGTGTGATGTAGGAGGCACTAGCACAGGACCACCCGGCATGGCATACCCTCATTAGAGAAGGTACTGTGCCCTAGGAGCAAAGCAGAATTGACGTGAGATGTGCAAATTTAGAGAATCCACCCCGAATATTCACATGAATTGTCTGTGCCTAATGTGGTAGAACATTCCAAGCTCATATTGATCTGATCAGTCACAGACTGATACATTGTAACTTGACTCTAACATAGTGATGTCATTTTGCTCCTATTTGACACTGACAATCAACCAATACCTGTCCCCAACCTTTGTGTATCATCTTCCTTTGAGAGTTTACTTCTCACATTAGATTGTATTCTCTTGAGGGCAGAATCTGTCTTTTTATTTATATTTGTATCTCTAGCACTAGTATGTGGCACAGATTAATCATATAATAAATGTTTAGTTATTTATTGACTGACCTTGATGTCTTCCCTGGGTTTGATAGGGCATAGAGTGAGGATCAGAACTCCTTAAGCTTCAACAGCTTAGAAAATGTGTGGAAATGTTGTCTGGGTTTCCCAATAAGTTTTCCTGATATGAAAAGTTGGGTGAAGGTTAACTGTCTCTTTCTGTATACTGATTGGCAGGAAGGCAGGTAGGAAAGCAATGTAAAATTGTCTCTTTCCTGAATCTCTTCTTCTTGTATGAGAGTACCACAGGGGGTTAGTTCCTGACAGAGGCTGTCTGTGTTGATGGTGCAATTATAATACTACCTAGAATGATTTTAAAATAGAATGATTGTTTGGAAAAGCCTTTGTGGCTCTGCCCTATTAGCATGGATTTTCACTTGGTCAGAGCAGGGTATCAGTGAGGCCTGGTGCCATGTCAACTGTGTTCCTACATGCCGATAGCCTTGAAGAGAAACCTCTCATTTTACAGGTACACTGTTATCCACAGCTTCACAAACAGGAGCCACTGGTCAAAAGGGCAAAAGGAGTAACGCTTTGGATAATTAAGTATAAATCTATATTAATAATGGAAATATTAATCACAGTGCCTACCCTACTACCATTGGGTCTTCAAATATTAAGAATAGAACTTCTCAAATCCATCTGCATCTTATGACTCACACCTTAATTAGTACTTCTTTTACCTTTGTCAGGATACTTTTGCAAAAAGTGAAGATATATTAGTAATTTTCCTAAAAACATATCCTCTAATGATGTTGATTTCATTAAAATAAAGTCTGTATTATTGACTTATGTCACCACCCTGCCCACAGTACATGCCATTGCAGAGAATCATTTTCTTGTAGGTAACAAGGAAAACCTTAATGTTTCTCCAAACTCCCCATGACCTTTCCTCAAATTTTGCTTTATGCCTCTGTAGTGCACTTTTGATGCAGTGTTTGGATTCAAGTCACTTGTGTTCCTGCCTTATTTTACTAGACCAGGATCTCCATGAGGCCAGGGGCTATGTCTTATCTAAATTTGTTGTATTAGGTAAGAGCTATCAGGGAACTCTCTGAAGAGTTGATACTTAATGCATTTTTGTGTCTTTTTTTTGCATTGCATTGTTTCATGTTTGTGTATCAAGCTGGTGGTAATTTGAAACTTCCTCTAAGACACAAACATACTGTATACTTGATCCTACTACTTTAGTGGTATTATCTATGGAATTCATGAGCTATACTTTACATTAAGGTTGACTTGGATTGCAGCCAGTTTCTTGACCTTGAAGTGATGTTGAATTCAGCCCAGAATAAGGAGGCTGGACACAGTAAAGGGCAAAAGAGCACAACATAACTAAGCACCCACTTTCTGTTGAGCACAACTGTGCAGAAACTCAAAAACATGCTATGAGAACATATTGAAGCACAACAATAAATTAGAAGTAGAATTTCAGGGCTTGGGGACATCAAAGCATCAGCAAGAGACAGAATCCTCAGAAAAGGAGGAGCTCATCAGAGTGCAGGGGCAAGAGGTCAGGACTGGAGGTGGTGACCAGCCCTGCAAGAAGGGATTGCATAGCAAGGACAATTGCCATATGTGCATGATGTGTTGGAAGAACTACTACAAACTCAATGGATTTTTCATCCACTCTGGTTCATGGCCTCCATGTATGTGTTATTCATATATATGCACACACATAGAGAAGAAAGCAACGGAGACAGAAACAGAGAGACAGAGAGAGAGGCATAAAGAAAAGAGACAGAGTCAGTCAGACAGGGATAGAGATACAGAGAAACAGAGATGGAGAGAAGGGGAGACAGAGAGACTGAGGAAGAGAAAAACAGAAAAAGAGAGAAAAAAGCAGAGAGGATGGAAAGAAATATGCCTCAGTAAGGAACTTCTCCCTATAATCACAAATTTCCAACTGTTCTGCAACTTCCAGTATTAGTTACCCGGGAACTGAGAGGTTAATCAGCTTGGCCTGTGGTTGTGTGTCAGAGACAGGATGTGAACCCATCCATATCTTACTGACTTAGAGACCAGTTCTGGTTCCATGATGCCACTCTTCATGGGATCTTAGCATCACCCATTTAGAGCTAGAAGGTGCCTCAGAGGGCATTGAGTTTAACTTCCCCATTTTACAATAAGGATGTAGTAAGTACTTAATACATTTTAGTAAGTAAAGGGGAGAGCTTTGTGGAGGTGGTATGGTACAAGGCATAGGAGGGAGCACTTAAAACTTGAGTCAGTAGTCTTGGGTCCCTGATAATTATTTCTATCACTTGAGCAAGTCACTTAAGCTCCATCAGCCTCAGTTTCCTGCTCTGTAAAATGAGAAGATTGGTGCAGACAGCCTTTGAGATCTGTCTCAGTTGTTCATATATGATGCTATGATATTGTGATAATGGATTAGGAAAAACAGCAGGAGGAGAAAGCAAAAGAGACAAAACATCTACAATTTATTTAAATCACATGTCTACCACATCTTCTCAGGGAATCACAAAGTTTGCCTGTTTTTCAGTTCCATATTGTTTCAATATTTCAGTGATTCATGATTCCGTCACTGTGGGCACACCCTGCACCGATGCAGATATGCTGCAGGGTGTGCCCAGAAATTCTATCACCCCACAGAAAAAAAATTCATTAAGGAGACTCTCTGAACTTTCAGAGCTGGCCCTGTGATGACAGATATGTGGCCATCACTCAATTTTTATTCAAAATTGTCATCATTTGGTGCAACCTGCCAGAGCTTGCACTCCATTGGCATGTGCTGCAAAAACCTGAGATCCTCCTGCTTATCAATGAGGCATCCTAGGAGAATTACATATATTCACATAGTAATAATAAATCATTGCTATGGTATTTTAAGATTTTCAAACCACCTTCTTTACAACTGACCCACAAACAGATAGTATATCTAATGTTATTTTTATTATACAAGTAAAAAAATGAATCTCACTACATCAACCAACAGTTCTATGAAGAACAATTCCCACAGCCAACTTTCTGTCACATCAAACAGTTAAGCTGATAGATTAATAATTATAAATACACCCAATTTATTTGTTCCCCATCAGTACAGTGTCTTCATTCTTAAAAGCACAACTTTTATTAGATTCTTCAATTCAGGAAATCACTTGCAAATTGCAGTGAACTGATAACATGTTTATTGTGTCAAAAGACCCCACCACTAAGTGGGCTAACAAATGGAACAACTCTCAAAGAAGATGGTAGATTAGAAAAGTGTTCTCTCTCTCTCTCTCTCTCTGTCTGTCTCTCTCTCTCTCTCTCTCTCTCTGTCTCTCTTTTCTTTTATGTTATTTTACAGATCATGAACCTCTCTACAAACTCCGTGGTTGGGCAAATCCTCATAGCACTCAAATGCTCAAATGTACTTTAGTTAAAAAGAATGAGTCTTTCTTTAGAAAGAAATTCTTTCTTCGGAAAGAATTCATTCATTAAGCCAAGTAATTATTAAACTGTGCTGAAACCCAAGTCCAGAAGCTTGGCTTGATTGGAGGCTAACAACTGTAATAATGGTGCAACAGAAAAAGAGAGGTTTATGTTGGAAAATTACAATGGTATCCCCAAACCAAAGACAAGACATACAAGCATTTTGAGCCTATAAAATTTTGAGGTGATTTCTGCCCCATTTACTTTCCATCACGGTAGTCCCAGGATTTTTCTGTGTTCTTGGAGTTGAATTGTATGATATTTAAATGTTAATTTTGTTTTTTCCCCCTTCTCCCCAATCCAAACAACAAAAGAAGGAATTTAACCTCATATCCTTGCTCTGAAATTAGCTCTATTGTCAAAAGATGACAGCTGTATCCTGATTTCAAGAATTTCATGTTGGAATAAAACAGTGTTTTGGAAACCATTGTGTTACTTCAAACAGATCCATAATGGTCCCTCAGCAAACCATTTTCAGAAGACTTGTGTAAGTAAGATAAAAAGACACCATTTCTGAAGAGTGGCTTTTATGGGCTAGGTCAGAGTGCTCTTTCCCTGTTGTTCATTCCCAGTTGAATTTCCTAATAGCCTATCTCCTCAGCTAACAGATGCCCGGCCTCATGTCGGAACCAGATCGAGCCACCACTGAGATGCTACCCAGCTCCTTTCTTACTGAGCCGTTTCCCTAGCAGATGGTGCAATGCTTCAGGCACACTCCTTCCTGTTAATTACCAGCCTTAGCTACAGATGGAAATGTCAGTCAGCCTCGCAGGTCCTAGTTCCTGCCATTGCCTCAGTCCATAGCCCTCTACCTAGGCAAGATGCTGCCAACACACACCATGTGTTTTGTGACTGCTGACTAGGCAGGCTACAAAAAACAACTTACTTCATGAATATTCATGGAGGAATGTTTAGAGTTCTGTTCATCTGTGATGCTTATAGATCTGCTTAAAGGGGATTGCACCTTCCTAAGAACACTCTGCCCCTTGTTTTCCTATACGGAGGTTCTGTGAATTACCAAAGTGAGTTGCCATGGAGACGTATAAAGGACCATTAAACGGCCGCCATTTGGAGGCTTCCATAGGCACATCAATTTCTGACTAACGTTCTTCCCATACCTTAAGTGCTGTTTAATTATTCTTGTCCTGCTATAGCAGGCCAATAGTCACCAAGCTGAACTGATTAGCTAATAACTGTTGATTTTCATTAAACCCTGATTATCTCATTAGCTCATAAGTAACCAATATGAATTCCTTGATCCTTCCTGGTATTTAAACACACTAAATCCAGATAAATGAATTTCAGCAGAGTCGTTTTGTATTCATTAAGTCAAATTATTTCACTGCATGTGGAAAACCATTTAGTAATCAAAAATGCCTTTCTTTTTAAATTTACAGGAGAAAATTTGAACTCAAGGATGAAGGAATATTGAGGGGGGAGGGAGTCAAGGAGAGGTAACCTTAACCAGGCATTTTATAGAAGGTAATTTAAATAAGACTTTCTTAATTGTTCATTTTCTTAGGGAGTCTGCAGTTTAAAAGTAAGGGGTGATTAACATAGTCCTACAGCTCACTCAGGTGCTTACCCTGAAATATTCCTAAGGGCTGAGAATAAGGGCCCCACACAGGGTGGTCAACTGAAAAGACTCAACACAAATGTAGCTTACCTAGTTAAGGGAAAAGTGAAACTCTGAATTTAACTAAAGACTAACAATGACCCATCCACTGACTGCTAATGTGAAAAATGTTTTGTGTGTGTGTGTGTGTGTGTGTGTGTGTGTAGAGGAATATTTGACTTCATACATATAAAAATGAAATGTGATTTTTGAAGCATATCTTCTTTTTTCTACATGAATCTGCTAAAAAGTAAATATAGTTTTCCTTAGTAAGAATACTTCATATTTTCCTTAATAGTTTTGAGTTCCAATCATCTATGTCTATGATTTCCAAAGGATAAGACAAAAATTATGCCAAATACGAGCAAAGACTTTGGAAGGCAGAGGCCAGCAATCCATAATGGGGCAAGATCCAACTGTTCTCCTGCCTTCAGGCCTCATCCTGATGGTACCTATTTAACTTTCATGTAGTAGGCATTAATGAGCACTTATTGAATTGAAGTAAATTAGATTTCTCACTCCAACCTGCTTTCCCTTTCCAGAAAGGTTTTACCTGCTATTTAGCTCTATTTTTTCCATAGAAACAAAGTATTCTAAAGCTCTTGAAGCGCGCCTCTGAATGTCAATGAAGGAGCCAAGGGTGTTCTCTCTATGGGACACCAAGCTCTTCTATGACGATACCCCTTTATCCTAGGGAATCTTTGTTGTAAGTGTATTACAATGTTTAGTGATTCTGGGGCCCCGGCATATCAGAAACTGATGGATGCATAGTCCAGACAATTCCTTGATTGTCTCCATTGCTGAATTCATTCACTATTCAACACATATTTGCTGATTGTCTAAGTACAAGGCTCCATGATAGATATTGTGGAAAGCAAAAGAATCAGGCAGATACTAAAATTCAAGTTAAGGCAATCAAATTTTCAAATATCCAAAGCTAAATAAGCTTATAATATTGTATATGTTTAAGATCCAAATACGTTTTTTAGGTTTTGTAAGCGTGACACTGGTGAAGCAAAAGGAATTGTCTATTGAAAGCCATAAGAGTTCAATTGAAATGCTAGTGTTGCAACTTACTGTGACTCAGTTTCTTTATTTAAAAAAAGAGATATAACAATACTTATACTGCTTGTCTCATTTGGTTATTATGTTTCAAGTGAAATAATGTATATAAAGAGATTCATGAAATTTAAAGGACAATATAAATATTCTATATTAATATGAAAGAGCTAAAGAATTCAGTGGATGGAAAGATTGAAATATTTTTAAAGTGGATTCTTAACATTGGGTCCATGGATTTAATATTATAATAAACATATTTCAATATATTTAGTTTCCCTTGTGATACCATGTACTTTATTTTATGTACTTATAAACATTTTTCTGAGTAGGGATTCATAGACTTCACTAGTCTCACAAAGGAATCTATCATACACACACACACACACAGACACTCTGCTATAGAATTATGCTAATAGTGAGGACTTCATGGAGAAAATGGCACTCAAATTAGACTTTGAAGGGTGAGTAAGTATTTGGGAAGATAGGGCAAGACTGGTATTTAATTCCTTAAGGAAAAGCTATTCTGTCCTTTATCTTTCTTTCCCTTCCCTTCAGTTATTTTGTCTTACTTTTCTTTTTTTGTTTGTTTGTCTAGTTTTATTTTGTTTTTCCTATTCACCAACTGAATTTTCCTTTTTCCATCTCTGCTTTTATTTCCCCCACCCTCAGTTCCCTTTGTCTCTTCTTCCTTTCCCTTATTCTTTCCTTCTTTCTCTCTCTCTCTTTCTTTCTTCCTTTCTTGCTTTTTATATTCCTTCCTTCCTTCCTTCTTTCCTTCCTTCCTCACTTCCTTCTTTCCTTTCTTCCTTCCTTCCTTCCTTCCTTCCTTCCTTCCTTCTTCCTTCCTTCCTTCCTTCCTTCCTTCCTTCCTTCCTTCCTTCCTTCCTTCCTTCCTTCCTTCCTTCCTTCCGTGTCGTTCTCTCTCCCATTTTACTTTTAGTTTTTCTTTTACTTTCCTCTTCTTTATTTCTCTCTTAGAATCATAAAATATTACCTAGTCTGACTTCCCTTGTTTAACAGGCAAGGAAATTGGCTCAGAGTGTAAATGACTTGCCAGAGGTCATTCTGTTAAAAGAAAATCTTTGTTAAATCTTTGTCCTGATTAAAGAAACAAAACTGATGTAGATAAAATTAAAAGGACTTTATTTAAAAAAAACATACCAAAACAGACACCCATTGATGGAATGGCCACAGGGGACCAAACCTCCAACTGCTTTTGAAGACAACTTTTCCTTATTAGAGCAAGCCAACCTGGAGAGGAACAAGTTTAAAAGAAGAGGATGGGCTAGTCACTAGTGTTATCTCAGAAATGACAATCCAGGTAGATGCAGATTTCTAAATGGGGATGGTTCATTGCATCTCAGATCCTCTCCCATTGTCCCATTTTAAGGGAATGAAATTTAAGGTAAGGGGGATGGAATGCAAGCTCTTGCCAGCAGAATGACTGACTTCTTCCCTGCAGACTGACTAACTCTATGTGCTGACTAGCAGGTACATACTTGAAGTGAAACCAGACTGGAAACAATGTGGGTTATTTAGGCCACAGATTTCAATAATAATAAAAATATATATTAGGGCAGTTTGTTTGCACCTCAGCTTAATCATTTTAATTAAGTAAGAATTTGCAAAAATTGATGTTTATGAGGAAGAAAAGTTTTATAATTTTAGATTTGGAATGAGCAAAGTATATCTTCTCATGATCAAATTATGATGGGCAAAGTCCCACCAAGACTGCCAAAAAAAATCAGCAGTTAGGAATGTGATCTGTCCAGGAGTGATGGGTAAATTTGAAAAATTCAAGGGATGAACAAAAAATGTTGGTTTTTTCCCCAAAACTTATGTTTCCTTTTTAAATACCCATGATACAGCTAGACTGAATTGGAAAATCCCAAGAACAAACGTTCCAATGGGATGAATTGTGCTTGGTACTTCAGTCAGGCTGAGAATATGGGGGGAAAAAACCTTTCTTTGGTGGTATATTCATCCTTTGGTTCTCATGGCCAAATGGATTGGAAAACTAACGTTTTGTAATCTGACAGTGTTTGAGAGGTGCTAATTTGAATACAAGTAATTTTCTCTGGGAATCTTGACCGGAGAAAACATTTTCTATACTAAGCATTACACATGAAGGATAACAGTGAATCATAGTTTAAATGTACCTTGATCGAGGGGCGGAGCCAAGATGGCGGCATAGAAGCAGCAAAGCACCACAGCTCCCACACAAACACGCTAAAAA
>JAQQSW010000061.1:0-20845 GCA_028646575.1 Pseudocheirus occidentalis | reverse complement strand
GGGGGGGGTAGAATGGCCGAACTGCTTTATCTCCCAAATTAAGTTTCAAAGCTTCAGCTTTCACTAACCGTCTCTGACCGCAGCTCCCCTCAGGCAGATGCTTTATATTTTCTTTGAAGTAGACTCATGTTGCTGCTTGGGAGGCTCAGCTGTTCTTCGTGGCTGCCCTGAAGTCTTGTCTGGCCATGGCTGCAATTTTGGGCTGGCCTTTCTCTGCTCCTCTGTGGTGCGAGCTGCGCCTCTCCCGTCCTGCTCCTCACGCCTTGGCAGATGTGGGGGTGCTGGAGGCTGTAGAACCTCTGCAGGCTGGCTGTGGGGCTCGGCTCAGCTCCTTCCCACTGCCCCAGGCCTGGCTGCGGTCTCGGCTTCCGGCTGTTCCAGCCTCGGATCTGGCTGCCGGGATGAGCCCCTGCTGCCAGCTGCCTTCAGCGAGAGCTGTGTTCTCTGTATTTTTGTGAGTCTGATAGTCCTAGACTTTCCTAGACTTTGTCTGGGCTCATATTTAATGGATGTTTAGGGTGGCAGTGTGGGAACTGCGGGACCTTGCTGCTTCTACGCCGCCATCTTGGCTCCACCCTGGTATTCAATGAATATGTTTCTAATTATTTAGATCTGTCTTTATTACTGTGAAGAGTGCTTGGTATTTCATTCATATAGCCATATAACTATCTTGGAAAGTAGGCTTTCAAGGATTTTATACATTCTATAGATACGGAATTTTACTTTATGTCTTTTCCTATTGCATTTTGCTGATTATTTATTGACATGTTAATGATTGTATAGACTTATTTTATATCCTGTAATTTTGCTGAAGATATTTTAAAACTAATTGTTAATGGACTTGTTTTTTTCTAGAAATGCCACCAAAACACTTGCCCTTAGTGATGTTTTTGTTTCTTCTTTGTGTATTTTTTTACTTCATTTTATTTTCTTTGATTTATTGCTATGGATAGGATTTCTAGAAGCATATCTCATGGTAATAACAACAATGAAAACTTTTACTTTTCCCCCAATCTCGCTGGAAAAGTCTGTAATTTATAAAATGTCATCTAATACATGCTCTTAATTTTTGGTTGATATTGCTTAGTATAATTAAACCCATTTTTCACATGTTTCTGAGCTCTTTAAATATAAATGAATTTTGTCCAAAGCATTTTTATGCTTTGTCTATTAATATAATAATATTATTTTTGTTGTTCTTGCTAGTAATATGATCAGTTTTGCTTATAGTTTTTCTGATGGTCAGTTAACTTGGTATTCTTGGGATAAACCACTTGTTAAATTACACAAGCTTTTCAATTGGTTGTTGTAGCCTTGTTTTTAATACTTTAAGATACTTATGACAATGTTCATTAGCAGTTGGTTTACAGTTTTATTTCTTTGCTTTGACTTCCTCATATAGATTTAAATACCATATCTATGGTACACAGGAATTGATGGAATTTTTGCCAATTGTTTTTTCATTTTTGCAAAAAAATGTTTAGTATTAAAATCAATTTTTTTAATTCTTAAGAAAATTCATCTGTCTTTAAAAAAATTTCACTTGGGTTTATTTTATTAGGTTTTTTTTCTGGGATTAGGTTATTTAAATTATCAGTTTTTTTCTTTATTCTGTTTAATCTGGTCATTTTGTATATTATTATTTTGTAAATGTAAGCAAAATACTTTCCAATAACTTTCTTTCTTGTTCTTCATTTGTTAACAATTATGTCTTTTATCATTTATGGTTATGATTTTGCTGTCCTCTTTTTTAAATCAAAATAGCTTGCAATATCTATTTTTTAAAGGGAAGTTCCAGTTTTATTTTTTGCTTATTTAAAAAAATTCTGTTAATTTTATTGATTTTTCAGAGGTGCTTTTTTATGTGTAATTGTGTCTGTGTTTACTTTGTTGACTTTCTAGTTTGTTTTTGTAGTTTATATCCAAAATATTAATGCAGTCTTTGTTCTTTTTTCCTTGAAAGTGTTTGAGGGTATAAGTATGTCTCTGCTCCATTGGTTCTTAATCACTTTTCTTGTAGGCTAAGGCATTCCTCTCAGAATTTTCATATTTTTATGTACATAAAATAAAATGTATAGGTTTATCAAGCAAAGAAATTATATATTTAAATTGTGAGCAAATATAAATTGGGACACAAACTAAACATTTTCTCATTATCTCTATATTTAATACATTGTACATTTTCTACATTATATATATACATATTATATATTGGGTCCACTAATACTTCAGGAATACTTTGTCTCCAGTTATTTTTATTTCATTTTCAGTGGTCCTTTTTGATATATAATTTTTATTTAATTATTGTCTTTGTATTTGTACTCCATAATGCTCTGTCGCTTTTGGTAAAGGAACCATGAACAAATTAGAAATTGTTATGTACTTTTCTGTTTACATTTCATAATTAGCATATATATCATATCTAACTTTAAAAATACTCTACTGAGTAAATTCTTTTGTGTTCATTTGTATGTAATTTTTCCCTGTCTTTGAAAGGGGATACATTGAAATTTCCTCCATTATACTTTTACTGTATTGTTATTTTTAAAGTCATTCAAAATTCCTTTTATTATTTTTATAGATGTTATGTGATTAAGTTTATATGTTTGGTATTGATAATAAATTATTACATATTCTACATAATAAAAATAATATGCAGAATATAATAATATAGTTTATCAAGTTTGATCAAGTCTATTTTTGCTGTTATCTTGTCAGAAATCAAAATTGCTACCTTTGCTTCTTTTTCTTTCCATGAAGCACAATGCATTTAGCTCTAGCACCTTAATTTAACTCTGTGTGAGTCTTTATATTTAAATTGTATTCCTGGTAAAGAACTCCTAGTTTGAATCTACCCTTGAATTGATTTTGTTCTCCTCTACTGCTTTTTGAGTGAATTTATTCAATTCACCCATTCATTTATAGTTATCATTAATTCTATATCTAATTCTAAACTTTCTATTATTTCATATATATTTTCCCTTTTTGTACCTTGTCCCTACATTTCCAAGAAGAGGGTTGTACAAAAGAGTGTGCTCAAACACCAGTTCTCTATGCTTGAGAGTCATGAGATTGTGTTATTCCCCCTCACCTACTAACAGGTTTTTAATCATTATTATTTCCATTCATTTTGTTTCTTTCATTTCTTCATTATTTACTTCTTAAAGCTTAGAGATTATTTTCCTTATGGCTAATTCCTCAATTTAGATACTTTTTTCTTATTTTTCCCATCCCATCTCCTTTCCCTTCCCTTTCCTTTCCCTATTGTGTTGAAATAACAACTAGCAGATAGCATTCATACCATACTCGCTATGCTCCAGGCATCATTGTTCTAAGTGCTCCACAAATATTATATCATTTAACCTCACAACAATCTTGCCAGGTAGGTGTTGCTATTATTTTCATTTTATAATAGAGGAAACAGAGGGGTGTGTGTGTGTGTGTGTGTGTGTGTGTGTGTGTGTGTGCAAATGGAGAAATTTGTATTTTATTCTATATAAAATTTGCAATGACTTGCTTTGGGGAAAGAGAAAACATTTTCCCCTTTACATTCAAACAGGATGATGAAGTGAATCCCCAGATATCCTGCATATGAATCATTGAATGTTATTACTGGAAAAGACCTTATAAAAATGAGTCCAAACCCCCTCATTTTACAGATGAGGAAACCTATGCTCATGAATCTTGATCTTCATTAGAATTAGCTCAGCTAAGGTAGCCTGGTGAACCAATGGAAAAACTAAAACTGGAAAACAGAGTTTCTGACTCCTTTCTTATTAATTTTCTATCACCTTAGCAGAATGAGGAGAAGAATTCTCTAGGGAGTCAGCACTCCTTTTTTTCTTTTACAGATTGGGAAACTGAGGCACAGAGATAATAAAGGATTTGTCCAATGAAAGGGGCAATGGATTTGAAGTCTGAAGATCTGGTACTTGATACCTGTGTGACCTTGGACAACATTTTTCACTTCTCTAAAACTCAGTTTTCTTATCTATAAAATGAAGGAACCTAAATTCACAGATTAGCTGAAAATTAGGATTTACAGTTTTTGATGCAATTTGCTCCACATGCAGAAATATATGGTAGTGACTGAACAAAGTAGGGTACAGACCAGTCTCATCAAAGGAATAGGAAATGAAGGGGGGGGTGTGAGTCTTTTCTCCCAAGACCTCTCCCACAGAGGAAAGAGGAGAATGTGCTCCAGGTGCAAGTTGAGCCAGCTGGTGAATTTTGATTTGGGGAGATTTACCAAAGATGCTGTGAAATGGTGTCCCTTCCTTCATTTTCTTTTAAGCTATCTTCAACCCTCACTAGAGATCTTAGACAATCTTGTAGTCCCTGAAAGGGAGTCTTTGTCCCAAGGGCTTTGGGCAGATTCCCAGAATTTCAATACACAAAGTAAAATTACAAACTACTTCTCTTTTGCCTGTGTCAATAATACTGGGTAGATAGGGGTGTGAGTGTGTGGGAGGGGGTTGGTTGTGATTAAATATGTGTGTGTGAATATATGTGTATATAAATAAATATGTGTATATTTTGTAATTGTCTATTTTTATATAGCATGTGTATTTGATAGAATATCAGGATATAGTGTGACTATTATTGATGGAATATATATGTATATTATTTATATATGTTTCCTGTAGAATATAGAGTGTTTTGTGAACATATTGTGTATACATACATGCATATATGCATACTTATACAGATATGTGTATATATGTATATATACATTAATAAATATTACATTATTTAACCTCACAACAATCTTACAAGATAGGTGTTACTGTCACTACATACTACATTACTACATACATATGCACATAAAATAAACCAGAAAATGTATAGATTTCTGTGAGATCAACCAGAATCATAACTAGAATAAGGTCATTAGGGCTTTGCTCTAAGGTGCTATGAATTAGATACCACTTGTGGTGAGGTATAGTGTGAGAAGCCTTGATAGACCCCAGGTAAAGCTACTCTTCTGAGTTGTTGCTTTTCATTGGTTCAAATGCAAAAGGGGGTCAATACAATGAAGCAAGCTTTTGCCTCACCTCTTCAAAGAACACAAAGGAGGTAATAAGCTCTCGTTCACTGTTCACAGACATAAAAAAGAATCTCAAAGAGCATCTAGTCTAACCTGTATTTGAGCATGAATACCTTTTGCTAGATATATCTGACAAGTGGTCATCTAATGTTGTATTCCACATGATGTTATTTAACCAATTCGAAACTTACATCACCTGTCACAATTTTACTTGTGTGGCCACTACTTACCCTTCTTTTCATTGGGGACTCATTGTGCCTTTGGATTTCTTGATGAATTGGTGACCTCTGTGCTTTGCTCTTGAGAACTCTTCTAGGTACATCTAAAATTAAAAAAAAAAAGATAATGCTATAACTGGAAGTAACTTCAAATAAATCATTTAAGAAGAAAAACAAAAGTAAAAATCTTTAGAGATTGAAAGGAATTCATCTCTCAAGAAACATTTATCATGTGTCTAGGGTTTACGGCATTTTTTTATGCTAGATGTAGAGGAAGTAGGATCTTACACAGTTTCAGTACACTTGCTTCCTTTTTTCAGGGAGCTTGTAAGTTAGTAGTTTCAAAAAGTAATCATTTAACTCAAAATGGGTATCAGGTAGTTAGCAATCTAGAGGAGGAAGGGAAGGGAATAAGTGAGTAAGCTTTTATAACACCTACTATGTGCCAGACAGTGTGCTAAGTGTTTTACAAATATTATCTCAGTTGGTCCTCACAACAATCTTGTGAAGTAGGGTGGTTATTATCCCCATTTAACAACCGATCATACTAAGGCAGAGGGTAAGTAATCTACCCAGGGCCTCATAACTAGTAACTATTTGAACTATGGACTTTTGAACTTAAGACCCAGTGTTCTTTCCCCAACTACCTGCTTCAGTGAAAGCAAAAGAGACTTATGTCACCCAATCTACACGACCATAGTTATGAGGCAGATTGGAGGGTAAGACTCATATTTTATTCTATTTTTTGTTATTACAGTAAACATATGGTCTACACATGGAGTCAAGTCTATAGAGTTTAAAGGCATCTGAATGTTTATTTTATGGGTTACCAAACTTATTTGGCCTACTACCCCCTTTAAAAAAATGATCAGGGGTGGCTAGGTGGCACAGTGAATAGAGCACTAGTCCTGGAGTCAGTAGGATCTGAGTTCAAACTCAGCCTCAGCCACTTAACATTTGCTAGCTGTGTGACCTTGGTCAAGTCACTTAACCCTAAGTGCCCTGTTTTCCCCTCCCAAAAAGCAAAAAGAAACCTCAAAAAACATACAAATAAAAATGGTCAGTGCCCCCTTGGAAATCTACTTTAAAAAAATCTTTTAGCTTTTAAAATTTTTTTCATCATTTAAAAATTTATGCATCTTAAAGTTAATAATTTTTTGTTAATTTGTAGCTTTTCCCTTGCATTGAAATTATGATGGTGCAATATTGCATCATATTATAAACAAGTCATTTCACACACATATTCCTGTTGATGTATTCTGGACTTCTCAACAATATGCCACATGCTTGCCTGCCAATACTTGGTCGTTAAGACCTATCAAAGAACTTGACAACTAATTGGTTTCATCTTGTGTGTTTATTTGGAAAATAATGTAATAACTATAATTTTGGCTCTGTTATACCACAGATGAAATATGTATGAATGGTTTTTCAAAATTTTCTTCTTTCATTATTCTTCCAATGCCCCCTTATTGTTATTCAACACACTCTAGTTGCATTCCAGGCTACTACTGTGCCCCCCATTGTTCCAGTGCCCCCCAGGGTGTAGTATAAACCACTTTGTGAACATATAGCACAATCCTTCCACATTTACAATCTAGGATGCTGAAAATCAGGGGTACTAAGGGATTCGCCCAAGTTTATGCATGCTTTTTCGCTCATTGTCTTAATAATACTTCACGTCTCCCCTGTCCTTAAACAAGTGGAATAAATATAAAATACAAAAACCTTTACTTAGTCCTACCATCTCATTAAACTATTCTCTTCTATTCTTCCATCATTTTACAGTCAGATTCTTAAGAGGGGAAAAAATAGTATACGTGTTCATTGCCTAAGCTTTTTCATCTCCTTATTTCTCAGCCATTTACATTTTGGTCTCCATCATCACCACCGGCCTGATGCTGCTTTCTCCAAAATCATCAATGAACTCTTTATTATTAAGGTCAGGTTTACCTTTACTCTATTGCATCCTCTTTGACCATTCTACTATAGTGATATTATTAGTTAATATCTCCTTCCTGATGTCATCTTTTCCCTGGTTCATTGTGACACTGACATGTTCTAATTCCCTTTGTATCTGTTAAACTAACACTTCTTATTCTCCTTTAAGATTGCCATATGTGTTTCATAGTCTATGTGGGGTATACCCAAAGGTTCTGTCTTAGAACCTGCTCTATTTGCTCTTTTTAGGGGGTAAATACCCAGGATTTAACAAAAATATCTATTCTGTTGACCCCCAAATCTATAAATCCAGTACTCATCTCTCTCCTGAGGAACATAGCAGGTGATTAATGAATATGTTTGGTTGATTAAATAGCACATTCAGGATTCAAATCAAGGTCTTATGCTTCCAAATCCAGTTATTTTCCCATGACATGTACAATATGTATTTTTAATTGATAAATTATATCAAGGTACTTATATTTTTTTGCCTTTTAAAATGTATAGGTCTTCAGTATTCATATTACCTTCATTTCTGAATCTGTTACTTCTCTTCTATTCCCTAGAGGACCATCCCCTATAGCAAAGAATAATAGTCAAAAGAAAACAGTGGGAAAAAAAACAACAACCTATTAACTCAGTCTGACAGCTGAAATGCTCTAAATGCGTAGTATCACAGTCTGCAAAAAAGGTTCTCTTCCTTGGGGCCAGATTTAATCATTAATTTTACAGTTTTACTAAATTTCATAGAGCATGAGTTAGATATTCTGGAACCAGTCACATTCTCTAATGCTATGAATAAAAGGACAAATGGGAATACTTCCCTAGGTTTTTCCTCTGATATGGGGTTAAATTATGATCTGATGTGACTTGAGTTATTATTTTGCATGATTAAAATGTTTAAAACCATGTAAGTTACATAAAAGCTATCACACAAATGGAAATAAGGCACAAAAAATGTAGCTGTTTAGGTAAGGTTGAATTAACATATTAACAAGATAGCGAGATCTACATCTATAGATACATCAACATATGTATGTTTGTATGTATTACTTTGGAGGGCATTAACTTAGGTCTGAATAGAGGAAGAAACAGAAGCAGTATTTTACCTGAAGTACAGTAAAAACTACCTGGACAAAAGGAGGAATTAAACTAGGAATCCATGGAACATTACTGACTTGGCACAGATGCACGAAGCAGCCAAGTGGTGCAGTAAATAGAGTATAGGACCCAGAGAGAGGAAGAATCCCCTTTGTGAGTTTGAATCTGGTCTCAGACACTTACTATGCATGGCCCAAGAAAGGCCATTTAAACAGGGGTTTGCCTTAGTTCATCAGTAAAATGAGCTGGAGGAGGAAATGGCAAACTATGCCACTATCTTTGGGAAGAAAACCCCAAATAGGGATCACAAAGAACTGGGCATGACCGAAAAGACTAAACGAGAAAAAGATGCTGTTATAGTGAAAGAGGATTCCATTTATCAGGATATCAACTGGATGGGTCTATCTGCTAAAGAGAGAACGCAATGATTCTTTCTTGATGGCAGTTTAATTCTTTAAAAGAAAAAGGAAAAGGCAAGGATAACAGATATTTCAAACTCAGCTCTGGCATTAACCAATAAGGAAATATTGATTAATGCCGGAATGGAATGAATTTTGAAGACAGATGAAGTGATGAAAACCAGGAATCATGCTCTCATATACACTGTAGGTTTGGGAAAGCAGAAATATCACAAGTTTCAGGTAAGGGATAGCTGTAGGTTAAAATGACCTAATATTTCATAGGGGAAGTCAGATACAAGAGAAGAAATAATTCAAATGCAGAGGAAAAAGGGCTTGGGGGAACATTGGAAGGCCTCAATCCATTTAGAATATTTTTTGTGAAGAGGGCCTTGATCATACCATTATACCTCTCATAATTCCTGGGATCAGGGAGAAATTAAGTAAAATTTCAGCACTTCAGTTTTTTCTTCCTTCAAGAGACAGTGTTGCTAGCTTTGCTCAGCCATCCTTGGAAATATCCTAGTTATCAACTAACCCCAAGTTACCTTTTATATATTTAAAATTAATTAGAAAAAAAAAGGAATTAACTCCTCCCTCATTCAGCTCCACCTAGGACACGAGGGCCAAGGTAATAATGGGTGTGGCTTTATGTTAATTAACATGGAAGGAAATCTTCGATTCAAAACTCTCATATTCGGTGAGACATGATGACTAGATTGGGGAAGCAATTTTCCATTTGTTAAAAGAACAAGACACCCTTAATTCACAATTTTGTCCTTTCTTCTAAAAGGGAAACTACCTCTAGTCACCCTCAGAGCTGACAGGAAGGACTTGTAATAAAGAAGATAAGACAATTCTTAACCTTCAATAAAGGAACCAATGCAAGGGCTCTTAATCTTTATTTTTCCTGGACTGCCTTAATAGTATGATGAAGCCTATTTATCCCTTCTAAGAATAATGATTTAAATGTATAAAACAAGCTACATATGCTTATATTGATAAGCATGTATGTGCATGCATATATGTACATATATACACATATGTGCACATATGCACATATTTATACATATATGTATATGCATATATGCAGTGTGTGTGTGTGTGTGTGTGTGTGTGTGACTTACAACTGCCCTAAGACTCTTAAGACAACCTTTGAATTAAAGAGGAGAAAAGAATAGATCCTGTCATGCTCCTTCTCTCTCATAGATCTTGTAGTTGTGCAAAAAGAAGATGGCTTATTTGAGACATCATGGGAGTGCTTGGTGTAGACACAGACAGCTTTTCTCTTGGAGAACAGGACAGCCCCAGGAACAGATATGCAGCAGCAATAGTCTCAGGTCTGATCTTTGATGTTTGTTACAAGTATGTGATGTTTCAGCTTCTTTTTTTTCTGTTGTTTTCCCCCATTAGATTGTGATCTCCTTGTGGCTGTGAGCTATCTTTCTTCCCTTCCCGCCTCAGTATTTATATCTCCAGATCTTAACAACAGATCTGCCACATATTAGGTGGTTCATGAATGTTTATTGACTGCTTTATGTTTGAGCTAATAAATAAATTAATTGAGCTAATTATTGATCTGCTGACATTCACATTGACTAGCACTTTCTTTTTCTTTAGAAAATAAAATTATGTCTTTGATTAAAGACAGCTAACTTTCAGATGCAATAGTGGTAATTCTGTAAATAATCTAAGAATACTGTCCCTCAAAAGGTTTGAGATATACCAGATTCCATACACTAAAAAGCATACAGTGGTAGAGGTTCTTAAATAGCTTTCATTTCCCTCTTTTGATAATCTTCATTGGCAGATATGAGTGCTGTCTTTCTAAGAGTCTTGTAGGCCTGATAACTGTAGAATGACAGATTTAAGAGAAAGAATAGGGTTACATGGGGGAAACGTTCATGACCTTGATGCAGATCACTATTGAGCAAACAGATGCCACCAAAATCTCCCAGTTAACTACTGAAAATAAATAAATGTTTATTCCTGATGTTTTCTGTCTTTGAATCATAGCAACTAACTATTAGTGGTCTAGGCAAAGATAAGTGAAGGTATATTGAATTTATGTGAGTGAAGCAAATATTCCCCGCTACTACCAGGGCCCTATTAAAGTTCCTCATCAGAGCATGAATCTTCCTTTTAATTCTATCCTTTAGCGTTCTCTAAGAATTCACTTGGGGAGATCCAAATGCTTTTATTTTATGTGTAGAATGTTTATTATTTTGCTAATTGTCTTAATCTAGATTACATGTTATATCTAAAATGATTTGTCTGCCTATTAAATGTTTGATTGGGATAGAGAAATTTCCACTAATTTTGGACATGTGCAATTAATTTGGAGCTTGGGATTCAAGTTGATCAGAATAAATACTCTACTTTGAATGCATAGCTCCATGTGAATTCTAAAGTTGAGTAAAAGACAAGATGAAATACGCACACACTCACATATATATGTATGTAGACTAGAAGCAAATACAAGCAAAAATAAGATTTGTTAAGCACTTATTATGCTCCAAACAATGTGATATGCCCCGAGGATACAAAGAAAATAAAATATAGTTCCTGTCCTCAAGGAAGTCCCTGAATAACTCAGTTTGAAGACAAAAGAGGAGTATAGTTCTACAAACAATGTGTCAGGAATGCTAAAACCTAGATCAAAATGAATCAGATAGTGGATGTTAAAAGGACAAGAAAAAAATGTTATATATCATTTTACAGACTGAGAAAGATTAGTATCATATAAGAGATATGACTGCAAATCAGAAGATACAATGGACACATGTAAAAAGTTGAATTTTACATTTGTCTTGTTTAAAAAGAATGGTTTTGGACTGAGAAGGGTAAAACAAAAGTAGCTGACGTGGAATGGAGACATGAGATAAGGAAGAAAATGATGATATCTAGTTTTCTTCATGATTTCAAGTTACTAGATGAGTTGTATCCTTAAGTCCTGAACAAATGGAAATTATGATTGCTAAGTAAATGTCAGTGATCTTTGAAAGTTGTGAGGAATAGAAGGCATATTGCTAGACCAGTGTAATGGTAATAGAAAATTGAATATCTTCCCTGCCCCTTAATAAGTCTAAGGGAATATGAAGACCTTCCCTGCTTTGAAGATATATCCTGCCCTCTAATAGGCTGAATGTAATCACATGGAGCCTGTGGTGGGAAGAGTTTTCTGAAAGGTAGAGAGGGCCCACAAGAAGCTGGGAATCAGAGCAGTTAGATACTGGGTGAAGAAGAGGACATACCCAGAGAGACAGTTAGGCTGTAAGTAAATGTTAGTTTGTGACAAGACTAAAGGATGCTGTGGCTCTCTGTGCTGTTACGACTTATTAACTTCTTTGCTACTATGATGGAATCGGCTTATTGGTTTAGGGATTCAATTTTCTGGTGTCTGAATAAATGTTTTTCTTTTCTCTTCTCTATAGAGAGTCTGTTATATTTTGTGATCAAGCACTATGCCAGCATATTTAGAGTGGCCATTGGCACTGTGAATATTACATTGGTGCTACAACCAGAAAAATTAAAATTTTCTATTTTTTAATAGGAAAGGAGGGGGGATTTCATACTATAGAAAACTGGATTTGGCTTCAAGTACCAGGAAAAATCTAAGAAAAAATATTAAAAGTTTTATTTTCAACATTTAGAAAGTAAGCAGTCATCAACCAGCAGGACATCTTCAAGAATAACTCTGCAAACTAGCCTCATTATGTTTTAAGACATATTTTTTAAATTTTTCTTCATGAAGTGTTGCTTTTATCACATTGAATACTAAGCATATCTTTAAGGTATATCCATTTCCCAAAGTGGAGTGTTGACTAGGGACTGTATATTTTCTTTTCAATTTAAAAAATCACATGTCTTTCCCATTGGTTATTGTTAACCTCCCAACTCCCTTAAAATAACAAAAAATGACAAAAAAAGCAAACAAACAAAAACAACCCCACAATCCTCCTCAGTAAAAGTATACATAGTCCAGCAAAACAAATTCTCATACTGGCCTCTTCAAAAAAAAATGAACGTCTCTTTGGTGGTGCAGAGCACCTGACTGGAAGTTAGGAAGAGTAGCTCATATCCAGCCTCAGATATTTATCATCTGGGTGACCCTGGGTAAGTCATTTAATTTCTGTCAGCCTCAGTTTCCTCAGCTATAAAATGAGAATAAAAATAGCACCTACCTCTCAGGGTTGTTGTGAAGGTTGAATTAGATGTTTGTTAAGAGAAAAGGCTTCTTTTCCCTAAATCTATCCTTCCTTTTCAGGATGAAGGTAATGGGATTTATCCTCAGTACTTTGGACTCATTGAGTTATCATTGTATTTATCATATTTCAAAGTCTTTCAGTTTTTTTTCCTACAGTTATGTTGTCATTGTATAAATTGTTCTAGTTCTCTTCAATTCAGTATACATAACGTTATAAAGATCTTCCCACTTTCCTTTGAAACTACCGTTTAATTGTTATGCTGCAATCATATTCCATTACATTAATAAATCATAATTTGTTTAGCTATTTCCAAATCAGTGGTCACCCCCTTAGTTTCAAGTATTTGTCTATTATGAAAAGAGTTGCTACAAAAATTTCTGTACATGTTGTCCTTTTCCCTCTTTCTTTTATCTCTTTGGACTATAAGCCCAGTAGTGCTATTATTAAGTCAAATGGTATACATAAATTATTTAACTTTTTGGTGATAGTTCCAAATGGCTTTCTAAAATTTGCCTCATTATCATCATCATCATTACTATTTAATGCTGGGTTTGCTTATTTAACCTAGGGTAGAAATTCAGGTACTACTCATGATACCACTGAAGAGTAAAACAGCTCTAACTTGCTCGGTTTTCAGCTTGGGCCCCTCCTTATGCAACCTGGAGCCCTTCTGCATCTGAGGGATCACCAGATTAAATGATGAACTTAATGTGGATGACCATGTAATTATTTTACTCCCAGTCTCAAGAGATTGACCAGCCTTAGGTCATCTGATTACTATGATTATAGATATACACTACTATGCCTCACTTTATTATATTTTGACAGTTTGACTAGATTTGGTAGATCAGGTCAATGCTCTAGGCATTCTACTTAGATTTTAGCAAAACAATCTATTAAATTTCTCATGAACCTGTGCACAAGATATTGAAATATAGGCTTGGTAATACAGTAATCAAATCAAATCAAATCAGAGTCTTCTGAGTAATCACTAATAAACTGAAGTCAGTTTGTAGGGCAATTTGATGTCATAATATTTTCCTAACAATTAGGGCTGCCTTAAAATGGAAAGTTTCTCTCACATGAAGTTATAAAGCACAGAAAAGAAGTTCTATTAATATTATTGTGATTTAAATCAGATCCTTTCCTGAGATCAGATTTGGATAATGGTTTTGGCAAAGTAGCATGATCACTCAAAGGATGAGGCAGGATGAGGATATGTGACACCTCAGGGTGAAAAGTCAAAGAAAAGGTCTGGGTAATCACATTCAATTTATAATTTTATCTAAATCCAGTCTCATCCATAGAAGACATGTAATCCTTTGCTCCTCTCATACAAAAGACTTTACTTAAGACATCTCAGACCCTAATGACTATATAACTTAATTTTCATACTTTCATGGAATTCATGACAAATGTTTTATGACAGGATTTGCTTCTCTGATAAGAGGGATGCTTTGATACCTCATTATTTGTTGTGAATGGCTGGCCATTCACAAAGGCTATTGCATGAGAATCCAAGGTCCTGAAGGTCTTACCAAGTTACAGAGGTTTTGAATGTGGACCCAGAAACAAACTGTACATCTGCTGTCTAGGGATCAGCCTATCCTAGCATAGAGAGGCTTGTCATCTGCTGTTTGCATGGTCTTTAATTTTTTGGCTCCTTTATAACAGAGATCATTTCCTCAAATAGAGAGACTCTTGCAACCTGTCCAATGTGAAGATAACCTCCAATTAGAAAATCATAGATTTTCAGTCTTTAATGAATATTTGCTGCAAGTTTCCATTGGTCTTTTATTTTAAAAAAAAGGAAGTGTGATGCCATGGCAATAAACTTGTATTTTGTTTTAAAAAACCATGGTTCAAATCACAACTCTATTATCTCTTCCTTGTTTTATCTGAAATAATCATTTTACCTTTCTGAAACTTTTTTCCTTATGTCAAGTGAGAAATAGAACTAGATCATCAGTGATGTCCCTTGCAGCTCAAAATCTGATCTCTTTTTTTCCCACCAGTAAGAATACCTAGTTAGGAAACGATCCAACCAGTGGTGAAAGAGCAGATATTTTAGGCTCAGGATATTTCATTCACTATTTGGGAAATGGCACCAAGAGTTGTGTCCCTTGGGCTGATGGGTAATTGACTGAATCCTTGGCCTCCTGAGAGAAATCAGTTCTCTCACTAGGAGAAACCAATCCATGTCACGTGTAATAGAGGCTGGCAAGAAGACTAGAATACTGGCCAAGGTCTGCTTTCTCAGATGTCACAAAATTTTAAGGATATTTGCATCTAGAAAGGGGATGGCCTATAATGCATATGTCTCATTGCATTGATATACATCCCTGACACCCAGGCAAAGGAAGAAAGATCCAAACTCTCTGTAACTATCCTCATTTAATCATGTCCAAATCTAATGATCCACTCCTTGGTCTTTGCCAGTTACTCAGGGTGTCAAAGCACCTCTACTGACTTGGAGAAAGCTGCCCTTCTGGCTTCCCAGATGGGATTGACAAAGTTAGATGTTGTCATGGTAATGATTAGTACTGGAAGGGGAAGAGCAGAAGAGATTTTAAAATGATAATCTAGAATGGCACGAAGTATGGAAGTGAGAATACATTTTGACCAGAGCGTGAGGATAAGGGAAAACCTAGATTTTAAGAAGCAAATAAATGTTTTTTTAATTAAGGAATATAAAGTAGTCCATTGATTTTTCTTATGTTAATTGCAAATTCATATTACATTAATAGAAACATATTCCTTAGAACTAAGATCTGTTAGGTCCATTATCTTCTCTCCTGGCCATACTTCATATAAAGTGTTGTGTTTCCTTCTGGGCACCAAGTTTCAAGGAAGATGTTGACTTTCTTGGAATATATCTAGAAGAGAATTAACAGAATAGTTAGCATTTAAGACACAACTCTGTAAAATTGGGAATTTAGCATGAACAATGAAGACTTTCAAAAGATTTGATGGCTGTTTAAAGGTATTTGAAGGATTATCATGAGAAAGAAAGTTTAAAATTCTGTTGGGTGCAGAGGGCAGAACTAGAATGAGATGACATGGAGGGGGGAGTTGCAGTTAGGAAAATTATGAAGAGAATTTGGAGTGTCAGGGTTGGGGGAAGGAACCTCTTAATAATTAAAACTTCTCCAGAATAGAATGGATTATCTTGGTAAGTTGGAAGTTCATAATATCTTGAGTTCTTCAACTAGAGACCAGACGGTTACTATGTTGTAAAGATTATTTCTCTTGTGGTTTGAGTTGTACAAGATGACCTATGATATTCCTTCCAGCCCTTCAATGCTAGTATACTTGAAATATCTTATATTTTAATCCTTATTAAAATATTAACAAAATGAAGTGATTGCTCACATAAATAATATCTATTAATTGTACTCCTTATAGAAGCTCACTGTCCTGACTCATACAGGTTCATTCACTTCATATTTTCTACAAGCACGATCCCCATTTATTTGAACTCAATTAGAACATGGTAAAAGAAGGTGTTAATGCTTTGCCTTTGTGAAAAAGAAATAGTGCATTGATTCTTCACAATATTCCAAGAAAGCAAAAGCAAAAGAAGGACAAAATACCCTACCACAATTGAAAGGTTAAATTTTAATTTTCATAAACAGGAGCAGGCTATTGATAGACTAAAGAGAATAGTCAGAATAACTTGAGAGTACTTTGTCTGAGCTTACATTATAATTACATCATTGACAATAATTACATTGCCTTGCTCTCCCTCTACCACTCTGAACTTTCCAAACTTAAGTTAGGAGATTATTTTTTAAAAAGTGGAATGGGCCATACTTTATGTCTAAGAGTGATAAACTTACTCTACCATTTTCAGGTGAGCCTAGTGTATTTCCAGAACAAACATCCAGGAAACCCAATGAGTTTATTATGTGTCCCCTTGAGTAAGTACAAAAAAAGACTCATTACTACTAAGATGACCAGTTGGTGGTTAATGCTTTGGTTATAGCAACCAAAGCAATAAATTTCAAAAGGAAATAGAATCTTCATCTTCAATGATATCCTTCTGCTTTCACAGTGCTGCTATAAGAATAGAGAAAAAGTACAGGAAATGCTGAAAAATCATTTTGGAATGTCATAAACATTCATTCAAATACTGATATTCTAAATGTGAAATCTGTCTAACCAAAGAGTTAATATAGTACTGGAAGTACTGAGTCACACACTTATTGACACTCTCACTATAAATGAAAAGAGAAGAAATAAGTTGAAGCCAAATATAAAGGAGGTTACCTTTCATCAGTCAGTAAAATAAAGGAGCTTGTGAAGTTAGTTTCACTATGTGCTCAAGGCAAGATGAGATATAATTTTTTTCATGGGATAGTGTGTCATGTCATCCATCAGGGCTCACAATTAGTGTAGAGAAAGGAACCACCACATACAGAAATACAAAATGTTTACAACTATTGGTTGTAAAGGATAAAGAATTATAAAATAAAAACTATGAAATCTGTGATTTAAAGCTTATAAACCACTACTAGGTCTGTATGTAAAAATGATTTTAAAAAGAAAAAAAGTAAAAGGTCTTATAAGTACACAAATATGGATAGTAGCTCTTTTGGTGGGGAATTGAGGGGATGCTCATCAATTGGGAATAGTTAAAGAATTCATGATATATAATTTTGATAGAATATTACTATGCTGTAATAAATGATGAAAAGAATGCTTTCAGAAAAACCTATAAAGATTTACATGAATTGATGCAAATTGAAATGAACAGAAACAGGAGAAGTTTATACACATTAATAGAAACATTATATGATGATTTCCAGCAATGTGATGCTCTAATGCAGTTCCAAAGGATTTATGGTGAAAAATGCTATTTACCTCCAGAGATAGGGCTGGGGGTAGGCAGGGAAAGGGAATGATAGAATCTGAATGCAAATCAAAGCTTACTTTTAAAGAATACTTTATTTTTCTTTATTTTCTTTTTCTTTTTTTTGGTGTCTATTTTCCTTTACAACATGACTAATGTTGATGTGTTTTACATGATTGCGCATGTGTAGTCTATATGAAATTGCTTGCCTTTTCAAGGGTCAGTGAGGAAATAAGGGAGAGAATTTGGTACTCAAAATTTTTAAAACCAAATTTTAAACATTGTTTTTACATATATTTTGAAAAATATATAAATAATTTTAAAACCCTTATAAAACAAGTCTATCTACAACAATAATTTGTGAATGCAGTAAAAAGGTAGGCATAAGAAATTGTGTGGAAAATAGAATGGAAATTATAATTCAGGATAAAAACTGAAATACGTCAATCACATAATCTATTCAGAAATACCATGTCTGTACAACATGAACATTTTCCTTAAGAAATACATGAGTTGGTTTTAGAAATAGTAGGACGTTGATCAATAACAAAAATTCAACTTTAATATAAAAGTTTTATATATATATATGTTGTATGTATACATACATATATATCTAGAATCAAGAAATATACTGTGCTACAGGCATGCTAGTTATATATAAATTCGCCGTATGTGAACGTGAAATGTGAAAAACCACATAATTAACCAGCTAATTTAATCCCAAATTAGAAGGGAACAAACAAAAAAGATTAGAAGACAATGCAATAACGTTTAAAAAACCCATAGAATTTCTGACCCTTAAAAGAGAGAAACAGATATAAGTAAATGCCATATTAACTCTAAATTATTGTCAACTTTTAGAGAAGGGTAATCAATACAAAATCTTTTACACAAAGAGGAGACTGAAGATTTCTTACAATCTATCTCAAATAGAAAATTGGTATTTTTGTCAAAAAGAAAGATATGACAACCAAAGGAAACACTAATTTAGAATGAAAGTTCATTTGAAAGATACTCTACAGGATAATGAGGAAAAATTAAATGACTAATATTACCTCAGAAAAGAGACCAAAGTAGTGAATGAAAAAATGATTCTTGAAAAAAACTTAGTAGCAGACTCAACTAGAGAAAGCCAGAGCAAACAGGAGTGGCGAGAGAGAGAGAGAGAGAGAGAGAGAGAGAGAGAGAGAGAGAGAGAGAGAGAGAGAGAGAGAGAGAGGGAGAGATGCATAGATGATAGATATAGAGATAGACAGACAGACAGACAGACAGATAGACATGTAGGTGAAAGAAAAATGGTGTTGTGTAACAGCAGATTTGTTAACATTTCTGTAGGAATTGGTTCACATTGTTGAGAAGAGTGGAACCACTGCATTTGGTCTGCAGCATCTATAGTCCTTAACCCTAGAATCAAAGAGATGTTATATACAGAGGATTTCCCAAGATCACGTAAAATCCTCTAGCTAGAAATCTCACTTGAAGAGCTCAGTTTTTTGGGGGGT
Source organism: Pseudocheirus occidentalis (assembly GCA_028646575.1). Classification (NCBI taxonomy): domain Eukaryota; kingdom Metazoa; phylum Chordata; class Mammalia; order Diprotodontia; family Pseudocheiridae; genus Pseudocheirus; species Pseudocheirus occidentalis. The sequence goes on along the minus strand of JAQQSW010000061.1, from coordinate 1,578 downwards.
ACCAGTGACTTGAGGCACCAAGTGGAAGTATGAGAGCAAGACATAAGTGCATGAACACGTAGACCTGAGAGCAAGAGAAGAAAAGATAGCTGGAAAGTAACAGAGGAGACCGGTGTTGAGACCAATTCAAACCAGTATTTAGGATAGTTTGCTTGAGTCAAGTTAAGTTAATAGCTTCTTTATTCTCCACTGCCATCCCAAATGACAGCTCTGGAGACATTTGTTCTTAATGCTTACATTTCAATCCTTCTCTTAAGCAAACTTCTTAGAGAATCTTGAAGAGGCCAGAAGAGAAGAATAAAAGATTACCCTGGAAATCATCTCTGTTAAAGTTTTCTACCCTTTAAAAATATTTATCTGCTTATAATATTATTTGAAACTACTAATAAATAGCATGGACATTAGCAATGATTTTATCTAAGTCTATTCAGTTGTACTTTGAGGTTGAGGGAGGAGAACATAGCCCACAGAAGAAAAGATTTACTAATTTATTCTGGAATAGGGCATACGATTATTAGAGAGAGATTTTCTATAATTTTGATAGTATGTAATTATATTCCAAAGCATAACTAATTGACTGCTTATGAACCTGAAAAATATCAATGAGGAGATGAGCAAGCAGAAAAGAGGGGAGTTCATGTGAGTACAACTTAGTGCAACTGAAGTAAGGACTGCCACATCTTACATTCCAAAGCAGCCAATTCTTGCCATTTGAAAAAGTAGAACAAATATTTAAGAAGATTAAATCAGAAAGAATAGTGACTATAATAAACACAGAAGACATCAATGATAGACTTGATGTAATTTTAATGGTACTCAGGAATTCTAGGTTATCTATAATACTTGGCAGGAATAAGAGTATGAAAATAGAGAAGAAATATTTCTTACCTTTTGTTGTAGGTAAAGATACAGGGAGTAAGTAAAAGTCCAGTCAAGTTAGCAGGCAACAAGGATTTAAGTGTTTACTGTATATCATATGCTGTACAATGTCTTGGGAATAAAGATGGAAACCATCAATTCTTGCCCTCAAAGAACTTGCATTCTTTTTTTTTAAATCTTAATTTATTTTCTTGGTTACATCATTCATTTCCACAAGGTTTTGAGTTACAAATTTTCTCCCCTTTTTGTCCCTACCCTCCAGCCCACAACATTGATCCCACTGCCAAGACCCCTCCCACAATCCATTCCCTTTTATGCCCTCCTCCAACACCTTTCTAGCTTTCTAGCAGGGCAGGGAGCTCCTCCCTGACCCCGTCCCTGTATGTATTATTTCCCAGTTGCATTTAATTGCATAGCTTTAAATACTAGATTCTTGCAATTCCTCCCCTGTCACCCACTACCACTGGGAGGAGCAGCAATTCAATACAGGCTGTACCTGTGTAATTACGCAGGACAACTCCATGGTGGGCAAATTGTGAGAGGTTAATTGTATGTCCTTCCTTCCTATCCTGCACCCCCACCTTGTTTTGTTCTCTACCCTGTCCCTATCCCTTTACTGAGATGAATGAATGCTTCCTGCACTCCTCTCCCCACCTCACCCTCCCCCCTAGTCTCCTATGTGGCAAGATACTCAATTTA
>JAQQSW010000060.1:135409-145679 GCA_028646575.1 Pseudocheirus occidentalis | reverse complement strand
GTGCGGGAGTTCTGAGTTCTGGGCTGTCTTCCTTCCGTTCCATGCTTTGATCCTTTTTGTCCACAAAAAAAGGATTCTAGAGTTTTATTGCTGTTCTTATTTTGCTTCCTTTTCCTCATGTTGGCCAGTCAATTAATTGGTTGGGTTTTTTTAGCTCTGTGAAACTCTGCTTCCAGGGGGGAAAGCTCTGTTCCAAATTGCTGGGGTTTTCCCAGCTGCCGGAGCTATTAGGGGGGTGTTTCAAGTCCCCCCAGCTTTGGCTTGCTGAAAGTGCACTCCAGGACCACCACCCAAGACCACAATCTGGATCCAGGCCACTGAACGCAAGAACACTTTGCCCTGATCAATCGATTCAGCCCCCCTGTGGAATCTGTAGGCCAGGGGCTCTGAAGCAGCCTGGTAGGGGCTGCCGCCTTCCAGCAGTTCCCTTCCCCCACTGCTTCCTTGCCATGGGGGCAGATTGGCCGAACTGCTTTTCCTTCCCCAAATTAAATTTCAAAGTTTCACTTTTACTAACTGTCTCTGACCGTGGTTTGTGGGATTTTAAGATCCCCTCAGGCAGGTGCTTTAGATGTTCTCTGAAATAGACTCAAGCTGCGGCTTGGCAGGCTCAGCTCCTTCTTGCCACCCTGGGGTCGGGCCTGGCCGCCACCAGAGCTACCCCTCTCCCATCCCGTTCCTCACATCTTGGCAGACGTGGAGGTGCTGGAGGCAGTAGATCCTCTCCTCTGAAGACTGGCTGCAGTGTGGCTCAACTCAGCTGAGCCCAGCTCCTTCCCACCGCCCCGGGCCTGGCTGCAGTCTTGGCTTCAGGCTGGGCCAGCCTCCACTCCCGGCCGTTGCGCTGAGCTCCTGCTGCTGAGCTGCCTTCAGTGAGAGATGTGTTTTTTGTATTTTTGTGAGTCTGAGAGTCCTAGACTTTGTCTGGGCTCATAATTTTATGGGTGTTTAGGGTGGTGGTGTGGGAGCTGCGGGACCTTGCTGCTTCTATGCCGCCATCTTGGCTCTGCCCTCTAAAAACCACTTACCTTTCTCTATGCCTTGGTTTCTTTCCTTAAAGAATTATATTGGTCCAAATATTCTCTAAGGTTCCTTCCATCTCAAAGTAAGTGAACCTGAGACTGAAGTTCATCCCCCCAAAGTGAAAAGATCAGCCTTTCTCTTGGGCTTTTTTTTTTTCCTCTTAGGTTCAGGGCAGAGAAGTCTACATTTGTTTAATGACCATGTGGGCGTCTTGGACAAAAATAAATAAACCACCTCACCAAAAATAACCCCTGAAATGCAATTCTGTTTTGATCTCTTTTTGCACAGACACAAAACTAATTTAACCTATGCACAGTTGATGTTTACTCCAAGCTACGTAAAAACCATGAAATGAAAATGATTCACTGAGTTATAAAGGGGTCCTTGGCCAGAATGACCTTCTTTTCAATACTCATAAACAGTAACAACATTTAAATATACATTTGCACAAAAAGATACCAGAAGACCAAGATGTTAAGGAAAAAAAGAAGAAACCTGTTGTCAGCCCAGGTATTTCTGAGAATAGTTAAAGGCATTTGAGAAGCAGAGCATGTGTGTTTAATCACATACTTGTTATTTCATTTTTTTGTTCCTCCAAAGAAGGGTAAGAAGTAGTACATTTTAATTTATGTACAATTATATGCCAGCACATCAGAGAATTCAGAGGAAATGGATGATTATCTTAAAATATATATAAAATATCCAAATTAGTGAAGCAAGAAATGAAGGTCCTAAACAGTTTGATCTCAGAAAAATAAATTGATCAAGCCATAAATAAGTTACTAGTGGAGGAAAGAACCTTTGTCCAAATGGATGCGCAAATGAATTCAATTACATTTTGTTTTTTAATTAAATGATTTATTTTTAGTTTTCAACAATCACTTCCATAAATTTTCACTTTCTATCACGTATTTTAAAAAGCAATTGTTACCTATGCAACAAAAATTATTTTTAATAATTGGGAAAGAAGGGAATCTATAAAATTCCTTTATGAGGCAAATATAGTCCTGATACACAAACCAGAGAAGGATAAAGCAGTGAAAGAGAATCACAGATCAGACCATTTTTAATTACTGTTTTGAAAAAAAAATAGCAAGATTTGCTCTTCCCTAAAAGCATGAAAGGAATAAAGATCAAGAGGGGGCTCTAAAAAGAACAAATAAAGACCTAAATTGAATCTTCCACAGAGCTTTAAAGTTGTAAAATTGCTACCACAAAGGAAGTCTTCTTTTTACAAATCTCTCTCTGTCTCTGTCCTCTCTGTCTTTCTCTCCCCATCTCTTTCTCTCTGTCTCTGTCTTTGTCTCTCTCTTGCTCTCTCTCTCTCTCTCTCTCTCTCTCTCTCTCTCTCTCTCTCTTTCTCTTCTCCCACCTTCACCACCCAGCAGCTGTTGATTAGGGATATAACTGGAGTCTGGCCAAAGAGTCCTGGGAGTCTGTTTCTGGTAGTGCATTATGATGCAGAATTAAGGGACCTGACTTGACATTTTTAACCATGTATGGATATTGTTTTCTGTTCACTTAAGTGAAGAAAAGGTCCTTTTCTGATTGGCTGCTGAGCCCAAATTTAGAATGCATGCAAGAGGCCCTTTCTAGCTGTGGGGTTTCCTTTTTCCTTCCTGGCTGTATTGGACTGAGGAGGCAAAAACTATATAAAAGTCCTCAGTGGGAAAGAGGTCTGGCACTTTCATCTTCTTGCTTGGGCCACTAGCGGTTGACTAGTCAGGACATGGCCTTCTTCTATCTCTGTTGTGTCTATACTTTCCTGTTTTCTGGGTGAAGGAGTCTTGGAGATGGCTACAGCCTTCTGAGTCCCAGAAGAATGGAATATTGAGCAACAGAAGTCTTGAGCCTATGGAAACCATGTCAAGATTGCTAGAGTCTGAGGCTCTGAAGGACAGTCTGTTTGACCCAGTCAAGTGGCAGAGAAGGAGACTTGTCTGTTAGTTCTGATGCATTTGGGTGAATGCTTTGTAGTAGATGCTTCAAATGTAAGCCCACTTAATGACCAAGGTCTAAAGAGATTGATGGGAGAGGATGACAGCCCAGGTGGAGAAATAAATGCTTTATAACTTCTGTTCATGTTCTGTCTTCTCAGTAAATAACCCTGTGTGAAAGCTAATTTGTGTTAACCCATTAACTGATGCTGGTGCCCTAATCCCTGAAAGTTCACATTGGGAAGAATACACTGGAATAAGGGCTTGAGTCAATAACATTGTAGAATCACCTCTGACCTCTTAGGATTACCCCGAGATGCATCCTTGCTGAGGGAATGATTCACAAGTCGGGGTTAGGATAAGGGGCCTCAGAGCTGATGAAAGCCACAGTGATTGGTAAGTGCTGACTTGACATTCATCTCTCCATGAACTCTGATTTGGATGCTAAAGGTGAATAGAGCAGCTGCTCTCAGGGCCACAGTCCCAGATGGACATTCAGGTAGCCAGAAAACTCTCACTGAGCAGAGAAAAATGTTAGTCCTAAGAAACTTCCAGAAACATGTTCTTTGGTTGAGGTCAAGGAAAGGGAGGTGACCCTAATTCTATGCTGTGTTGGCTCTTTAGCTTAAGATTTAGAGCTGAAAGGAACCATCCTCTACTCTATTTTAATGAAATCTGGCAAAGATTTACTAAGTGAAAAGCACTTTGCTTCTGATGTATTTTTAAACCAAGGAAAGTACACACGGTACCTTTTGAATCTTGAATGTTTAAAATATTTTTGCACTAAACACAGAAGTGGTGCTTCTAGGGCCTTCTGGCAGGTGGGCTGCTAAAGAGTGCTGTGCCATCATCTGACACCTGTCTTTCAGATGGTTTCTGAACAGAACTCAGTAACATTCAGCAAGTGGAAGGCAGAAACAGATATGGAGGGGAGAGTCCAAGACAAAGTGTCAAGGACCAAGAGGGTGAGGGTGGGCGGGCACTGACAGTGGTGAGCCCAAAGCCAAGAAAAGCAAAATTCAGATGGCGTTCATCATGGATTTTCCAGTACAGAGGAGAGTTTTTGATCGTGAAAATAGAAACAAAAAACAAAACAAAACAAAAAAACAACAGCAGACGTAGGTCAGTCTGTTTTTTCCATCATAATGACAGACCCAGTCTGACCAATAATAGCTCATGTCCATCCCTTATTTACCATAAGTTTTGCAGAACATTTTTTTCAGAACCACTTCATGAAGCAGCAGAGTTTTTGCATTTCTACTTAGCAGACTAGCAAGGGGAGGTTCTCAGACAATGAGTGACTTACCCATGGTCAATTGCTATTTACATTTGCATTTCACTAATCCTAGGGCTACCTCCTTCACCTGGGCTTCCCCTCAGAGCCCACAGCAATTAATAGCTATGGGCTTGAATAGTGGTAGTTCTTAATTTTTTAAAAATAATCTACCCTTAGAATCAGTTAGGATGATTTACATATATTTTTTAAAAAATCATCTTTCCCTTTTCAGAATTCTAACAGCACTTTATACTTCTCAGGCACCCAATATGACATATTTTGAATTATAATTTTGTTACAATATGTGCTTTATGTAGCTAGGTGGTGAAGTGGATAGTGTGTGTGACTTGGAGTCAGAAAGACCCGAGTTTTAATCCTGCTTTGGATACTTAACTAGATATGTGACCCTAGGCAAGTCATTTGACCTCCTCCAGTCTTGGTTTCTTCACACTGCTCTCTCTCACTTAAATCCAAATCACAAACAAATCAAGACATCATTCTTGTGATGTCGTTGGTCGTATTCAAGAATGAAGGAAAAACAACAACAATAATCTGTAAAATGGGATAATTGTAGTACCTGCCTCACAGTGTTCCTGTGAAGATCAAGGGACATAATGTATGTAAAGCACTTTGAAAATCTGAAAACCTTATTTAAATGCTAGTTCTTAGCTATTGCTAATATCTACCCCTTTCTCTACCCAATAGTGCTCTTGGAGCAGCACTAACCATGCCCAGGGCAGGTGGTATGAAAAGTACCCTCAATTCAATTTCTTAAACCAGAATAACTCAGGACCTGATATTGAGGAGAGGAATTAGGCAGCTGGTCTGGGGTAGAACTCACGTGGTACACAGCCTTGCTCGTGGGGAGGAGTGCATCTGGTAGCTTTCCATTTTAATTAATTTTTTCTTGTTAATGAGATGCTAAGATTGCTAATTTCTACATTGCTCCAGGACTCTGAGTTCTTTCAGTGTCTTTTAAATTTAGTACCCTAGTTCAAAACCCCAGTTGCTCCATCCTAGTTAGAACTCAATATCAGTCTCTTCTACTAGGCTTTCAGCTCCAAGGGGATGGGATCTCTTTATTTTTCTTTATTACCACTGTCCAAGATTGCAGAACTCAGGGCTGAAAGGGTTATCTGAGCCAACATCTTCATTTTACAGATGAGGAAACTGAGGTCCATGCCAATGTTATGACTTGGTTAGGGTCACAAAACCAATAACTATTGGGGAAAATGAGCTGAGTCTAGGTCTTCTGCCTCTATGTCCTGCTGCCTCTCTGGCAGAAATCTTGCTTCAGAGAAAAGGGATGCTCCAGGAGATAAAAAATACAGTGAATCAAATAATAACTCCCATTAATTTAGCACCTCGTGATTTACAAAATGCTTTCCTCACAAGAACCCTGAAAGGGAGGTGGTACAAATATTCTTACCCGGCCTCTACAGATGAAGAAACTGAGGCATCACATGACTTGTCCAGGGTCACACAGCTTTGAGTGAATCAAGCAGGACTGGAATCCAGGTCTCTGAATTCCAAATCCAGTGCTTTCCCCACTATTCCAAGGGTTCTTAATATTTGTTTTATTTTATTTTGTCACAAACTCTTCTGACCCTCTAGTGAAGCCTATGGCCCCCTTCTTAGGATAATACTTTGAAAACATAAGATAAAATACATAGGATTGCAAAAGAAACCAACTATATTGAAATAGAGACACAAAAATATTTTGCAAAAGTTCATGGACTTCAGTTAAAGACCCCCTGCATGATCCCAAGCAGCCTCCAGTGCTCCAAAGAGAGACCAGATCGACCCTCAAACAAAGATGGATATGGGTGGGGACAACAGAGACAGCCCTACTACAAATGGAACATGAATGGGGGACATTTACTGGGAAAAGGTTGGGATAAAGCTATTGCAAGTTCAAGAAAAATCAAACATGTTGAGACAAAGCCCATATTTTCACAGGAAGCAAAATTTGAGATAATTTCTAGTTAAGGATTTATTCTGAGTGGACAGCTCTCCGATGAATAAGGTCCACTTTACCTTCTGCTTTGGAGAATTGTTCTTTTTCTCTCTTGATGTAATTAGCTGTCAGATTTACTTTTGTCTGTTTCTTGTGTCAAGAAGACACGGGCTGGAGAAATAAGGAAGCATACATTTTGCCTGCAAAGAAGCAAGGAAAGAAGGGGGAGTTGATACTCAATGGAGTAAAACAGTCTTGGGAAATATCAACATTTCTGCTCTGATCATGGTGTCAAAAAGAATGAGGTTTTTTAAAATGGCAGCACCAGTGGAAACTGCACAGTTAAGGCCATGCAGTTCTTTGGTTGTGCCCAAGATTGCTGTCAACAATTGTCCAACTGTCTCGTCAGACATACTGAGAGGTCGGAGGCCCATTGTGGATGAAAATGCATTCAGGTCTGTGAATATGAAAATGTTTTCAGCCTTTCAGAGGACAGATCTGGCTTGGGCAGATATCAGCGCCTTAATCTAACCAGCTGCAACCTGTTTAAAGCATCATCCTGGTCAGCAGTGGAAATGTCAGGTATGACCATGAATGGGTGATGGGACATTGAGAGGCAGTGTGGTGCAGTGGGCAGAGGGCTAACCTTGGAGTTAGGAAGTTGTGCCTCTGGTTCATGTTGGCTGTATGAAGGAGGAAAAAATCACTCAGAAATGCTCAAAAATAAAAAAGAAGCCAATTTGCATTGGTAGAGAGATTTCCCATACCGAGAATATGATGATGAAACAGCATGTCCAAACCAAAAAAAAGACGCCCAACCCAACATGAACCAAAATAATATATATCACCCAAAAGAAAGGGCAAAAGACTCTGGCTGGCTTATTTCCCACAATAGTAGACTCACTTTGGTATGTGACATCTAGTATATAGCAAGATGAACCTGGGCGTATCATTGGTGACTCAGTCCCACTGAACCAGTGTGGAACAATGGAGGAATTTGGGATTTGGGATCACTGAACCTGAGTTCCAATTTCAGCTCTTGCACATGCTACCTGTGTGGCCATGAACAATTCCCTTCATCACTCTGTTCCTCGTTTTCCTCATCTGAGACTTAGAAATTGTCTAATCTACCCTGCTCCTTTTTCAGAGGGAGAAACTGAGGCACCCAAAAGGGAAGTGACTGGTGGAAACTTTCTTTTTTTTTTTTTTTTTGCTTTTTGGAGGGCAGTTGGGGTTAAGTGACTTGCCCAAGGTCATACGGCTAGTTTTTGTGTTAAGTGTCTGAGGCCGCATTTGAACTCAGGTACTCCTGACTCCAGGGCTGGTGCTCTACTCACTGCGCCACCTAGCCACCCCTCGTGGAAACTTTCAAAGCTAGTTGTCACTAATAAGTGCAAGATGGGTGAGAGGCACGGAACGCATCTTGAAACTTTCTTTTTCTTTTTATAGCTTTCATCAAAATCCTTCAGAAATGACTCACCTTAAACTGTTCCTGTAGTGGAGAAGCAAATGGAGGGCAAAGGGCAGAAGCAACCTGGGTGAAATTCCAGAGAAGTTAATTATGACTTCTAAGATACTTCATCATCCTTTTAATGCCCTAACCACTCTTCTGTTATATTTGTGCATCTCTTTCTTTTTCTACCTCTCAGGCCTCCCAAATCTCCGGTCCTGTTAAAGTTCCCTTCTTTATACTCATACTACCCATATTGTCTTTCTCTCAGTCTCTCCCATTGTCTCTCTGTCTCTGTCTTGCTCTCTGCACCCCCATCTGTCTCTGTCTGTCTCTCTCTATGTCTCTCTGTGTCTGTCTCTCTGTGTCTGTTTCTCTGTCTGTCTGTCTGTCTCTGTCTCTCTCTCCCTCCCTCTCTCTCTCTCTCTGTCTCTCTCTCCCTCCCCTCATTTTTTCCAATGGCTTCCATGGAACTCACCCACTAAGGTCAGTCAGTTTACATCACTTATTATAGTGGTGATTGGTTGCTTTCCATGGGGCCCCAATTCTGAGTAGCACATTCTCATGCCAACTCCATATGAGACCTGTATCTAGAAGAAGGGGTCTTAATCTGGGGTCCACAGAAGGAGTCTGTGAGCTTTGGGGGAGAAAATGCATCTTCATTTTCACCAACCTTTAACTGTCATTTAGAATTTCCTTCTATTGTGATTTTTAAAATAAAATTGCTCTGAGAAGGAGCATAAAGCTTGACCAGATTGCCAAAAGGTTCTATGAACATAAGATTAAGAAGCTTCCTTTTAGAATGCTTCCAACAGGAAGGTAAGCTTTTCTTGCTCTGTTCTGGGCAACCAAGCGGGTTCATGAAACCAATAGGTGTATGAGTTCAGAGTTAGAGGATGTGTCCATGTTGTGTTTTTTTTTTAAAGGATGGAATAACACAAATATTATTTATTGGACTATGTGCAAGGCACAGAAACAGAGAGAAAGCAGAAAGACATGGAGAGAAGCTGAGAGAGAAACAAACAGACAGAGGAGAAAGGAGGGAAGAACAAAGGGACAGAAAGAGAATGAGAGACAGAAGAGAAGCAGAGACAGGATAAAGACAGAGAGAGGAGAGACAATGCAAGAAACAGTGTCAGAGACAGGATATAGACAGAGAGAAAAAGTGAGAGCCATAAAGACAGAGGAGAGGGGAGAGACACAGAAAGAGACAGAGATGGTGGCAGAAACAAAGAGGGACAGAAGCAGAAAGATGAGAGAGAGAGAGAGAGAGAGCAGAGAGAATAGAATATAGAGGCTAAGTGAAAAGCAGGATATTGATGTACCAATGGGATCTGGAAAGTAGCTGTTGCTGTCATAAAAGTTAACATTTCTATACCACTTTAAGGTTTGTATAGCACTATAGAAATATTACCTCATTTGAACCTCACGATAATCCTGGAAGATAAGTACCATTATCACCTCCATTTCATAGATAAGGACACTGAGGCTGAGAGGTTAAGTAACATACTTGCATCAGGATTATGCAGTTACTAAGCTTCTGAGACAGGATTCAAACCCATCTTTCTGATTCCAAGACCACTCCTCTATCCACATTGCCTCTTAGTAGTCCCTGAAACAAATGAAGGTCAGATGAGCAGAATGTCAGAAAGGGTCACAAATGCCATCTATAATTCCAAAGAAAGATGTACAGATCACTTCTGGACTAGGCACTGGCACCAACAACTTTATCATTTGCCTGAGTCCTTGACTCAGAGTTGGTAAGCATCTCTAGTCTTCAACTTGTGCTTTGCAGACAGCTGCCTCCTACACATCTGGTCTGTTGTCCTGGCCTGTCAATCCTGTCTGCAGAGCATCTCCTGACCCATCACTTCTCAGCTATCCTTCTTCATGTCCTTATCTCTTCTCGTCTGGACCATTGTACCAGCCTCCTTCCTGGTCTTTCTGCCTCCAGGCTCTTCTGATCAGTCCCTGACCCCACTGCTTGATTAGTTTTGCTTACCTGTTTCTGACATCCAGACACTCCTTTACTCAAAAGCCTTCTGTGGTTCCTCATGGCCTCTCAGATCTGACATTCGGGTCCCATTTCCCTGTCTATTTTCCAGTCTTGTCTCCAATCACTCCCCTTCATAAATGCTGTAATAGCTAATATCTAGATAATCCCTTTAAGGTTTGCAAATTGCTTTATGAATATCCTCTCATTCTCTCCTTTCAATGACCTTGAGAGTTTTTACCCCCACTTTGTCAGGACACCGAGGCTCAGCAGATTGCCCAGGATCACACAGCTAAGAGCTTCCATAGGCAGGATTTCAACCCAAGCATCTTCTGACCTCAAGTTTAGTGATTTAATAGTCAACCAACCCCTCACCTTTCATGGATTAAGGATATAGAGTCAGGGAGGGGGGATGGGTTTTGAATTGGAGAATTAGAACTGGAAGTGCCTGAGAGGTCATGCAATCCAACCCCCTCACTGGAGACAGATGAGGAAACTGAGGGCTAGAACATTTAAAGGGCTCATTCAGGGCAGAGTAGCGAGCAAGGGTGTGGAATCTGACTCAAAGTCTAGCGCTCCATCCCCCTGCAAGCGCCTCATTTTTTCATTTGGGGAAGTTGAAGTCCAAAGAAGG
>JAQQSW010000060.1:84338-135309 GCA_028646575.1 Pseudocheirus occidentalis | reverse complement strand
CTCATTTCAAAGCCTGGAGTCAAGGCAGAGAGAAACAGAATAATTTTAGACTGAATGATTGATATAATTAAAGTGATTCGTTAAGGAGGGCTCAGTTGTCAAAGGGAACAAAACTTAGCAGGATATTAAAATAATGAAGCCGTGCACAAGGGGATGATTCACAAATTCTTGTCTATTTGGGGAAATTATGTTATTTCTCTCAAAGAACACCATGAATCTGAAATAGCTAAAGCCATACTGGGGAAAGAATGGAATAGGGGCTTGCATTTGCAAATAAGTGCCCAGTGGTGGGCTACATGGTCAGAAACATGAGCACAAGGGTCATTGCAAAATCTATGGTCTTATCTGATCACCCCACAGTGGCACAATCACCTTTCTTGTTCTGGACCCTCCCTATCTCTGTCTGTCTCCCTCCTCTCTGTCTCTGTCTCTCCCTTCTCTTTTTCCCTCTCCCCTTTTCTTTCTTTTTCTCTTCCTCCTCCTCTCCCTTTTCCTTCCTGCCTTCCTGCCTTCCTGCCTTCCTTCCTTCTCCTCAAGTGTGGCCCTTTGAGTGAATTTAAGCTTCACAGAACACTCCCCTTAATAAAAGGATTAGGGCTTCTCGTGAACACAGACTTCATGCAATGTACTGGCAGCCCTGCAAGGGGCACCCTCTCCTCACCAAAGGCTAGTTGAACGAAGCCTTTGACCTTCAAAAGTTCATAGCAAATAGGTTTGCTCCCAAACGGGTTTGTGCTCCCCACCCTCTGCCCTGCCCCCATCCCGAGGGACCCCAAAGCAAGGGAATAATTTTCTCTTTCTCTTCTTCTCTTCTCTCTGACAGAGCATAGAGTCAGGAAGGATGATGACATTTAGTTGCTGTGGGACCACAGGCAAGTCCTTTAACCTATCTGAGCCTCAGTTTCCCCACTTGTGAAATGACGATAATAAGACCTGCTGTCAAATGAGATGTCTTTAAAGCACCTTGCAGACTTTAAAAGGCAATATAAATGTTAGCCATTCTCTCTGTCTCTCTCCCTCTCCCTCCCCCCCCCTCTCTCTCTCTCTCTCTCTCTGTCTTCCTCTCTCTCTGTCTCTCTCCCTCTCTCTCTCTCTCTCTCTCTCTCTCTCTCTCTCCCTCCTTCTCTCTCTCTCTTTCTCTGTTTTCCCCTCTTCTTTTTATCATCTCTTCTGTTTCATCTTTTTTTGTTTATCTTTTTCTCTTTCAATTTTACCTGTTTCCATGTGGTACATAATTTTAAAATTTAATTTCACTCTCTTTTTGTCTTTTTCTCTTAATTTTCTTATCAATATTTTAAATATCTCTTTCAATTTTATTTCCCTCTATTTTGCCTCTTTTGTTATTTAATCTTTCTCTTTTCTCTTTATTTTTTATTCCTTCCTTCCTCCTTCTTTCTTCTTGTCTTTCTTTTTCCATTTCCCTCTCCCTCTTTCTGGTGGGGTGCAGGCTCTGGAGATCCTCCCTGAAGTCTCCTAGAACTTTCCCCGATGATCTGGTGTTCACCTGAGGCATCCCAGTAATGCTCTCAGCTGACTTTTCATCATTGCCTACGCCCAATTCTATTACCCTTTACCTAGGCCAGCACTTCATTGTCTGGTACCTCTGGATTGCCATCCCCACACTATTTCCCACCCTTGGTCCAATCTGGATCTCATTCTCTTTGTCCAGTAGTTTGACCTCTAGTCACCCCAGCCTACTGGCTACTCCCATCAAGATCCTCCCTAGACCCCTCCTCCAGTCACCCTGAACTCTTGGCCACTCCTACATCCCTCCCATGGTCTTTCTGTATATCAGATCCATCTTGTTTCCATTAAAGTGCTTAGATTCAGTCTGGTCTGCTTGTATCAGCTATACAAATGATGAGATTCCTTAAGAATCTGGCCAATATGGTGGATTTTAAATAAACCTTGTTTTTCTTTGGCTGAACAAGGCTAGGGTCAAATTCATCGGGGCAGGACCTGCGTGTTGCCATTTCAGGGTCCCAGAACCTCTAAACCTCAACATTTTCTTTTCACCCTTTCTGTGGATAGAGTCTGGCCTCACTTGCTTTATAGGTACCCCACAAGGCATGCAGGTGGTTACCCCTATCCAGATGAATTAGTAACACAAGAAATCCAGGAGAAGACCTTATTTGGAATTAGGGAAGCAGAGAAGTTGTCTTTGTGTTTCTTCTCATAGAAGGCTCAGCAGTCGCTTTGAGTTACTGCCCTGGGCTCTTTCTGGTCCACCTTTGTGTAAAATAGGTCTGGGTAATGAGAAACATGACTTCTGTTATGCTGATGGGAGGAGGCATTGGAGAATGCTCAGGTCATTACTGGGTTTCAACAGGACTTTTTAAAAAATCACCTCACCACCTCCCAAATAGTTCTGGCTTTGACTGACTCCCTCTGAAAGACTGTCTAGCATAATAAGACATATGGTAGATGTAAAATCAGAAGAATTGGATCTGCACCCCAGGTCTGATTCTTGGCTAGCTGTGTGGTAATGTACAACTTACTTAACCTATCTGAGCCTCAGTTTCCTCATCTGTAAAGAGGGGATAATGATCCTTACACTCCTTACATTATAACATTATTATTATTATTATTTCCTATTTGAAGCAGCTGGGTTGACACAATGGATGAAACAAGAGACTTTAGAGTCAGGAAGTCCAGAGTTAGAATTTTATCTCAGGCACTTATTAACTGTGTGACCCTAGACAAGTCACTAAGCTACTTTTTGCCTTATCTGTACTGTGGGGATAATAATGGCACCTACCCCTCACTGTTGTTGTGAGAATTGAAGGAGATCAAACTTGTAGAGGGCTTCACACACCTTAAGGCAGCTCAGTAAACACAAATTGTTATTGTTTCTCCTTTTTAAATTTTTAAAATTTATTTATTAACTTTAGTTTACCACATTTAGCATTGTTTCCCTTTTTAAAAAAAATGTTTCATTGATGTGTCTAGCTTCTACGTTATTTTCATTTCCAGATTACCCTCTCCCCAGGAGAGTTCTCTTGTAATGCAAATGTACGACAATTAGACAAAACAAACAACCCCCCACCCCCAAAAGGATACAATGACCTCATCTGAAAGTGCATGCCACTTCCTGATTCAGACTTTCTATTTTAAAGTGTTTTTTCTTTGTGTGTGTGTGTGTGTGTGTGTTTTTGTTTTTGTTTTTGCATTTTGGAGGGCAATTGGGGTTAAGTGACTTGCCCAAAGTCACATGGCTAGTAAGTGTGCCAAGTGTCTGAAGTTGAATTTGAACTCAGGTCCTCCTGACTCCAGGACCAATGCTGTATTCACTGCACCACCTAGCTGCCCCTAAAGTGTTTTTTCAAATGAACAGAAACCTGTTTTCTCTCCCTCCTTTTCCTTATCCCCATGCAGAAAAAGGAAAATAAATTATTTTACAAAGATACAAATATATATATACAAATATGCAGTCAAACAAAGTGAATTCCCTCAACTGTATACAAGATACAGAAATGCATATACACATATGTACACATGTGGGTGCACACATACATATAACTACATGTGTGTATAATTCTGCACCCTAAATACATGTCACATATTTCATTACCAAACATTGAATTGACTCTACTTCTCACCACTTTCAAAATTGTAAAAAACCAGAAATTAAAGGTATACCCATCAATGGAGAAGTAGTTGAGCAAGTGTGGTATGTGAAATGGATGGGGTACTATAGCGCTGAAAGAAAAAAGGAAATAGATGATTTTACAGAGACATGGAAAGACTGATATGGATTGATACAGAGGGAAAAACAGAACCAAGAGAATACATTCTGTAAACAGGCATTAAGCCCAAGACACAAGAGATTGGGGAAACAAAGATGAAAAAAGAAAGACACATGACTCACAAGGAACTTATATTCAGCCAGAGCTGGCATTCTTGACCTCAGGATCTATGAACTTTACACACACACACACCACACATGTATATACACACATAACACATGTGTGTATATATGTACACACATATGCATGTATGTTTTGTATAGCTATTTTATTTTTTCAACATGACATGCATTTTATTTATTTTTGTTAAATATATCCCAATTATGTGTAAATTTTTTTAACATTCTTTTAAAAAAATTGTGTGTTACACATCTCTCTCTATTCTGCCCCTCTCCCATCCCTTGAGAAGGTGAGCAATATATTGTCTACATATGTCATGGTATACATGACTTTATCAGTTCTCTCTCTGAAGCTGGATAACATTTTCATCATGGCTCCTTTGGGATTGTCTTGGATCATTGTCCTACCAGAGTAGCTGAGTCTTTGACAGTTGATCATCATACAATATTCCTATTACTGAGTACGATTATCTCCTGGCTCTGCTCACTTTACTTTGCATCAGTTCATACAAGTCTTCCCAGGTTTTTCTGAAACCATCTTGCTCATCATTTATTATAACACAATTCCATCACAATTATCTATCAGAACTTGTTCAGTCATTTCCCAATTGATGGGCATATACTCAATGCCCGATTCTTTGCCACTACCAAAAGAGTTGCTATAAATATTTTTGTACAAATATGTCCTTTCTCCCTTTCTTTGGTCTCTCTGGGATACAGACCTAATAGTGATATTGCTGGATGAAAAGGTATGTATTGTGTTCTAGACCTTTGGACAGTTCCAAATTGTTCTCTAGAATGGTTGTACCAGTTCACAAGTCCACCAACAGTGCATTAGTGTTCTAGTTTTTCCATATCCCCTCTGGTATTTGTCACTTTTCTTCTCTGTCATATTGGCCAATCTGATAGGGATGAGATGATATCTCAGAGTTGTTTTAATTTGAATTTCTTTGATCAGGGGTGGCTAGGTGGTGCAGTGAATAGAGCACCGGCCCTGGAGTCAGGAGTACCTGAGTTCAAATCCAGCCTCAGACACTTAACACAAAAAACTACCCGTGTGACCTTGGGCAAGTCACTTAGCCCCAACTGCCCTCCAAAAAGCAAAAAAAAAAAAAAAAAGAATTTCTTTGATCAATAGTGATTAAGAGCATTTTAAAATATGGTTATTGATACCTTTGGTTTTGGCTTCTGAAAACTATCTGTTCATATCCTTTGACCATTGATCATTTGGGAAATGGCTCATATTTTTATAGATTTGGTTCAGTTCTCTATATATTTGAGAAATGAGGCTTTTGTCAGAGAAACTTCCTGTAAAAAATTTCCTCCCAATTTTGTTTTTCTCTTGATCTTGGCTGCATTAATTTTGTTTATTTGAAATCCTTTTGATTTCATGTAATCAAAATTATCCATTTTACTTCTCCTGATCCTTAATCATAAACTTTTCCCTTATCTATACATTTGACAGGTAAATTATTCCATGCTCCCCTAATTTGTTTATGATATCACCTTTTATGTTTAAATTATGTACCTATTTTGACTTTAGCTTGGTATATGGTGTGAAATGTTGGTCTATACCTAGTTTTCACCATACTGCTTTCCAGTTTTCCCAGAAACTTTTGTCAAATAGTGAGTTTTTTAGCTCCAAAGTTCAGACCTTTGGATTTAGCAAAACCTAGATTACTGCATTTACTACTTTTGTATTTTGTGCCTGAGGCATCTAGGTGGTGCTGTGGAGTCTGGAAGACTCACACTCATGAATTAAAATCTGGCCTCAGACATTTATTAGCTGTGTGATTGTGGGCAAGTCACTTAACCCTGTTTGCCTCAGTTCCCTCATCTGTAAAATGATCTGGAGAATGAAATATCAAGCCACTTTAGAATCTCTGCCAAGAAAACCCCAAATGGAGTCACGAAGAGCCAAACGTTACTGAATAACAACAAATTGTAAACCTAATCTATTCAATTGATCTGCCATTCGATTTCTTAGCCAGAACCAGATTGTTTTAACGATTACTGTTTTGAAATATAGTTTGAAATCTAGCAGTGATGTGAATATTTTTTACAGCTCAAGATCCCAAATCTACAAGTTTGGGAATAGTACAGTTCCCAGTCTAGCATCCATAGCCATAATACTGAGAAGTACCCTCTGTGGAAATGCAGCCTGTTTTTGCTCTTGTAGGAGTTGTGGTGGTCACAACTACCAAAGACCAGAAAGGAGAGTTCTTGTCACCAAAATCCCTCTCCCTGTTCAATGGCTCAACATCAGAAACAAATAGGATTTTATTGGTGGAAATGGCCCTAAGGAAGCATTACTCTCTGTTTTCCTGCTGTCTCCTAAGGACTACAGCACTTTCCCACCTTCCTTACGTGTAATTATTTCCCAACCCCCTCCTTTCCCTGCACTGGAATGCGATCTCCTCTAACAGGCAGGGTCTATGTGACTTTTTTTTATTTGTGTGCCATCGGCTGAGTATTGTGCTTTGCATGTAGTAAGCACTTAATAAATGCTTTTTCATTCATTCCTTTGATGGCTCCATCTTATTTTATACATTTAAAAACATGGTTGTGAAGAGGGGCTCCTTAAGTTTTACCAGACTGCCAAGGGGATCTATGAGCCATACACAAAAGAATTGTTCCAGTCTGGGTGACTGGAAGAATTATGATTCCCTCAATAGAATTAGGAGAGTTTGAATGAGGGGCAGATTTAGTTGGTGGAGAAACAAAGTTTTCTTTCAAACATGTTGGACTTGAGAACCTATGGAGCAATATGGAGAAGACCTCCTACAGGCAGCTGGTGATGCAGGACTGGAGTTCATGAAGGACAAATTAATAATAGCGATAGTAACAATAACATTTCTATATAAAGTTTAGGGCTGTCTATTTAGATGGAGGAGTCCTTGATCTGCATGGAGACTATGGCTGGGCCCAGAGAAGCTGATAATATCATGAGGGGAGAGATTTTAGAGAGAAGAAAGGAGGCCTAGGACAGAGCCTGGAGGGAAGGGGATGGGACGGAGACTACAAGATGAAGAAAGGAACCCAACAAAGAACAGTCAGCAGAAGAATAAGGAGGAATCAGTGTCATGGAAGGAAGTGTGAATAGCTGGGAGAAGGAGGAGTTGACAGTGTCAAAAGCTTTTGAAAAGTCTGGGAGGATGAAGAATGAGAAAAAGCCACTGGATTCAGCAATGAAGAAATTGTTGATAACCTTGGAGAGAGCAGTTTCAGTAGAGCAATGGGGTCAGAAACTAGATTATAGGGGAATCACAGGGTCCTAGATCTAGGTCAAGAACAGGCCTCAAAGGTCATCTAGTTTAGTTTATGGGTGAGGAAATTGAGGTACAGGAAGATTAAATTTGGAAACAGTCAGGAAGTATGACAGCCTAGTGCTTAGAATTCAGGACTTGGAGTCAGGAAGACCTGAGGACAAATCCTACCTTAATCACTTCCTAGCTGTGTGACCCTGGGCTAGTCACTTGTCATCTGTTTGCCTCAGTTTCCTCATCTGTAAAATGGGAATAATAAAAGCACCTACTCTGAGAAAAGTAAATGAGATAATTCTTGTAATGTTGTTTTCGAACTTTAAGGGTTGTGTAAATATTGACTTAAAAAAAAACCCAAACAAAAACCACACTATAGGGACCTGGGTCTGAGTAAGACAAAGTAAAAGTTCACCAGTCAGAGTTTATAGTGGGAGGAAAGTCCTTTGTAAAACTTAAAGCAGGATGGGAACAGGAGCTGGTATAGATCTGGGTCTAAGTCGGGAAGCCCTTTACCAATATTATTTTCTCATTTGGTTCTAACAACAACTTGGTGAGTTTGGAGCCCTCATAATTCCCCTTTTTCAGATGTGGACACTGAGGTTAGCAGAGGTTAAAT
This sequence comes from Pseudocheirus occidentalis, assembly GCA_028646575.1. NCBI lineage: Eukaryota > Metazoa > Chordata > Mammalia > Diprotodontia > Pseudocheiridae > Pseudocheirus > Pseudocheirus occidentalis. The sequence goes on along the minus strand of JAQQSW010000060.1, from coordinate 127,565 downwards.
GACTTGGCCAGGATCACACAGCTGGTAAATGTTTGAGGCAGGATCCCACCTCAGGTCTTCCTTGCTTCCATATCCAACATTCTACGCACTGCAGAATGGCTGCCATGTAATGTATATTATAGAATATATATTGTATTTTGGCAAATAGAGATTCTTATAAGTAAAATTCTACAGTAGGTTCTTGTCTCCAGGTGACAAATCACTTTTGTGTGATACCAATGAGCCTCTTTTCTATGGTTTTGGAGATTCAAGAAGGGGTGCTTAGACACAGAGAGTTGGCTTTCTTCTCCACCTAGATCATCTGCATTGGAGTATTAGCTCTGAAACTTCCCAGATACGTGACTTTGACTAAGTCACTTTATTCCTCCAGAGTTAGTGTGCACATCTCTAAAATGGGGATGCTGTTTCTTATATATTCCATTTCCCTAGGAAGGAAGGCAAGGTAGGATGGGGGCCTTGAAAATCTTCAAAGCACAGGACAGATGGGGCTTGTGTTTGGGTTCTTCTTTGGGGTTCAGCTCTCTGAAAGGTTTGATTCTCCACCCACGGATGGGACTATAGAAATGCAAATGACAGGGAATAAAAAAAAATTTCCTTGTCACTCAGACGTCTTGGAAAGTCTATATCTGCCTCCAATGTCAAATGACAGAAGACATTCCAATTTTTTTTCCCTTGTTCAGAGTGGTAATTGTTGAGACTGTAATTGAACTGCGTAGCTGAACCCAGAACACATCTTGGGCACTTTATAATCTTAATCTTAGGGTTATTTTTTTTCCAGTGTCAGATAATATAATAGAAGGGGGAAAAAGGAGTAACACAATTGTAGGACCAGACTTCCCTCTTCACAGGAATTTAGAGAAGGGATTTCTTTGTTAGAAATAAAAGTGCTCTCCAAAATGACCCCATTGATTTCAAACAAATACAGAAAGAAAGACATATATGACTAGAAGGGGTCTTGGTGACCAATTTTGGTTATTCTGGGGCTATGTTCAAATACGAGTTTGGTGTAGTAAAAACTAAAACAAACAAACAAAAAACCAAACTAGAAGCTTGTCTCTACTGTCTACTATTTGGGCAAGATGCTTTCTTCCTCTGTGCCTCAGTTTCTTCACCTGCCCAATGAGAGGATTGGGCAAAATGTCCCCTGAGGCCCCTCATGGCTCTGCTTATGATCACACTGGAAGGTTTTCTAAGAGCAAATTCTTGCTTGATTTTAGTCGTCTAATTTCTGGCTTCAGGTCTCTGAAGAATTTGCCAATCTTATTCCTTCTTTTTTGGGAAAGGGAAAAAGGGGCAGAATAGAGTTACTAGACAATGTTGGCCAACACAACACTGGACGGAGTCAGGGAGCTGACTCTGGGGCTCACAGCCGATGGGACCTTGTGTCCATTTCCCTGCCTGACTGACTCTCAGCTTCCTAATTTGTAAAATGAAGGGCCGGAGTCTATGACCAAATCAGGTGAGAGCCTTTCCAGTTCTAAATACCATGTTCTCTTTCTGAGATAAAATCACCATGATACAATTGTAGGGTCAGAAAACGGTTAGTCCAACTCCATCCTTTACAGAGATGGAAACTGAGGCAAGGGTGGTGAAGCGACTTGCTCACAGCCACATAGGCCATGGAACTTTACAAATTGGGTGAGGATCCTGAGAAATTCTTCTGGGATGATCCTGGAAACTCAAAATTTCAGTATTTATTCAGCACCAGAGACTCTGTTCAATCTGTCCTGGATTTCACCACACATGCCACTAGGTGGCACTGCCTACGAAGGCTCCCATTAATCCATAATCTAAAAAGTTCCTTATTAGTCTGGAATTAAAAATGCAATCCCCTTTCCCAGAACTCTCCCCAAAAGGCCCCCAGTCGGCTCTTATATCTTCAGGGGCTGGTTTGTGGACTCTCTGGCCTCCCTTCTCCTCCACTGTTTGATCTCCAAGCCAATCACTCACTAATTCATCACAATCCTCCATGAAAGTCCTCATTTGAAACTTGCTTGAGGCTCTGAGGTGACCCACAAATCCCTAAAGCCAAACCAGCTGAGCACAAACTCTGGGAGGTTCTTCTAAAATGGGAAGGTTTGCTCTTCCTCCCGGCGATGACCAGCAGTGTGTCATTCGAAGATCCTAGCTAGCTAGGAAGACTAGAATATCCTAAATTCATAAAGCTAAGGTTGACAACAACAGACTGACCTCAGCATGATAAATTTTTCAGCCACAGCAGTTCTTAAATGCTACCAGGTAAGTCAGAAAGGGGTTAAGATCTGCACAATGGACAGACATACCCACAAAATTCCAGATAGTTGAAAGAATATTTTTCTCTCTTTAAGCAAAATCCTTTATACTATTTCCAACCAAACAGCTCATTCTGGTAAGTCATGTAGAAATTCTACCCAATGGAAATACAGAAGCCAGGAGTCAAAGGAAATGGAATAGGAGAAGTCAAGAGGGACAGGGCAGAGACGGAGAGTGAGAGAGAAGTCCTAGAAGCATAGAGCTAGAATTGGAAAGGGCTTCCATGGTCACCCAGGTCAAGTCTCTCATTTGGAGACAGTAAGATGTGGTGAATAGAGCACTGATTCTGGGGTCAGGAAAGCCGGGTTTGAATCCCACCTCCAACGCTTCCTAGTTCTGTAACCCTATGAGAGTCACTTAACTTCTCATAGGAAACTCTAGGATTTATCTACTAAGTCATGATACTGGTGGACAGAATTCTTAAACTGAAAGTTCCCCATATGAATGAAATAAAACCCACTTGGATACATACATTTGCATGCATGTGCAAATGGATTTACATACATTATCATCTACAACAAGATACTGTGAAAAGCATGGGATAATAGAGGGTTGAACTTGAAGTCAGGGAGGCCTGGGTTCAAATTCTGCCTGGGCTTTTTACTAGCTGTGTAATCTCAAGGAAGTAAAAAACAAACAACCCTTTTATTAAAAGGAGAATAATGATAATGACCCCCCTCATTCAACAGCTCTCAGGGGTTGTTGAAATGCTTTCACACACCTAAAAGAACTATGTAAACACTAGCTAACCTTATTAAGCCTCAATTGCCTCATCTGTAACAAGGGGTTAATCCCTGTAAAGGTGAATGCAAAGGGAAGGTAATAAGGATTTATAGAATACTTACTATGTGCCAAGCGCTGTGCTAAGCACTTTTACAAATATTATTCCATTTCATCCTCACAACACTTCTATTATTATTCTCTTTCACAGATGAGAAAACTGAGGCAGAGGCGAAATGACTTGTCCACGGTCATGCAACTACTAAATATCTGAGGCTGGATCTGAACTGAGGTTTTCCTGACTTCAGGCTCAGCGCTCTGTGCACCATCGCGCCACCTAGGGGACATCTAGGGGACCGCAGAAACTGTCTAAGCTAACCCCTCATTTTATAGCTAGAGATGCTGTGATTACCTAAGGGCTTTTGTGAAGCTTCAGTGAGATACTTACTGAGTATAAAGCGCTTCGCAGACTTGAAAGAACCATGTAAGTGTTCATTATGATTATTTTACAGGTGAAGAAACTGAGTCCCAGAGAGAAGTCACTTGCCCTCCTGAAAGGTAGATTAAGGTGGGGAGTGGAGAAGAAACCATAAGGAGAAGGAGACAGAAAGAAGACTGAAGAATGGAGGGAAGGTGGGAGAGGGGAAGAAGGATAAGCAAAAGGTCTCATATTTTGAGAGGAAAAGGATGTCTTCTTATTAAGAGTTCCTCTGGTTCTTGTTTCCCCTATCTGCTTCTTATCCTGCTGAGCAACTGGAAGTAGAATCTCTATTCTCAGATGCCCCAAAGTCTTCGAGACCAGTTCCTATGAAGCAGCTTCCCTTTTGTGCTGTCATAAATGCCGGACACAAACAAGAGCCTGGGCAAAGGTTGGCACCACACCCATGTATCTACCATTCACCTGCCCAGAATGAGTTTTCTTCACAGAGCTCACGAAGGCAGGAGTAAGAGATGCCCTGAGGTCCCTCCCAGGGCTGACTAGCAGGCTTCTCCACTGACCTTGAGTCCCCAGGGAAGGGACAATTGTACACACTAATCATTCTGGGAGACTCACTGATCCCAGGGATGGGACAGCAACTTTCATTGTCAGGGGCTCTTCCACGAGGTCTAGAGCAGGCAGAGCAGGACTAGAAATTCTGCTCCTCTGGTCAAACCATGACTTCCATGCATTTTCTTGAATGTGTCTGAATTGCAGGTGGAGGGAGAGGTGAGACAAGATGAAGCCATGATCTGCTGTCTAGTATCCCATCTCTCAGCCAATCTACTCACTGGTTCTTTCTGGTCAAGACAAGATGGAAGTCTAACATGCCAAGGGCAATTGTGTGGGCCATTGAGAAGGAAAACCAAAGCAGCAACAAATATTCCACTAGAATGTGAGCTCCTTGAGGGCAGGCAGTGCTTCATTTTTTTTGTCTTTGTATCTCTGTCATCTAGCATAGTGCTTGGCATGTAGTAGGTGCTTAATAAATGCTTGTTGATTTTTTAATTGTCTTTGAATCCCCAGTCCTTAGCATAGTGCCCAGCACATAGTCAATGTTTGTTGATTGATTGCTGAATGATTTCTAGAGGTGAACACTTTGCTGCTCTGAGATAATTCATAGTCAGAGACTCTCAGAATGGGAAGTGACCACAGAGTCCAGCCCATCTCTGAATAAATAGCCTCCACTACAACACACCCAACAAGTTCCCATGCAGACTTCCCTTACAGACCTCTGTTATGGAGAAAACCACTACTGTCCAAGCCCGTGCCACTTGGGTTTGGTACTCACTGCTACACCAACTTTGCTTACATCAACTCTCAATGTACCTTTCTTCCACCCCCCACCCATTACTCCCAGTTTCACCCTTGCACCCAAACAGAATAAGTCTAATTCTCTTCTACATGACAGTCTTGAGGATAGTTTTGCTGCCCTTCTTCCCTCTACCCCCTCCCCCCTAGCACCAAGTTTTTTCTCTAGGTTCAACAACCCTCAGATCCTTCAATCAATCCTCACATGTCATGGCCTCTATTGGTGGCCCTCTTCTGGAATCTCTCCAGCTTCTCAACATCCTTCTGAAAATGTGTCACCTAGATCTCTTCCCTAATGGGCACAATGGTGAATATAATGGGTATTTGCAAATAACTTACTTATATCTGGGCAGAGAATCCCTTATTCTCCTGATCGCAGTTAATAACATGCTTTTCTCCACCAACATACCAGTGACCAAAGAGCCCAACTGAAGCATGATTGCTACCACTATTATACTAGTAGTGCCATTTTCTGTACATTTTTCTTCATCCCTGTCCTCCTAAAAAAGAAAGAGAGCAACCATTCCTACTTAGATAAAACATTTATTAAACACTAACTATATAGGGGGCGGCTAGGTGGCACAGTGAATAGAGCACTGACCCTGGAGTCAGGAGGACCTGAGTTCAAATGCGGCCTCAGACACGACACAAAAACTAGCCGTGTGACTTTGGGCAAGTCACTTAACCCCAATTGCCCTCCAAAAAAAAAAGCTAAAAAAACCAAACAAACCACTAACTATACAAACACTATGCTAAGTGCTAGAGATGCTAACACAAGCAAACCAGAATGTTCCTGCTCTCAGGGAGCTTACCTTCTAATGAGGGAGCACACATAAAGTTAAGGGAAGGAGGAAGGGAATGGTGGTTAGCCAGGAGATGGAGGAGTCCATAGAGTAAGTTGACCTGGAAGCAAAATGAGCCTGCCTCTGGCCCCTCATGAAATGATGGTGTGGGCTGGGAAGTGAGCAGTAAGAAGACTGGTTTCAGTGGTTGTTCAGGGCTCATAGGAGTCATCCATTTAGAGCTAGAAACCAGGCTGTCCTGGAACCAGCTCAAACCAGCAAAAGTGATTGTTAAATTTTCATTGTGATCATTTATAACTCAGAAATCAGCAAACTGTGCAAATCAGGGCTTGGTTTGTAGTTTTGTTGATTGTCTAGACTTAGGGAAGTAATGAAGAAAATGTTGATAATGATGATAGACTTAGAAGCATATAGCACGTGAATTTTTCCAAAGACGGCTGGTTACTAAACACTTTTCAGCATACCAGGGGCTAGAAGGGTCAATCTAGTCCAACACCTTCAACCTGGGGCCCAAAGAAGTTATATGTGACTTGCCCAAGGTCACACAAATAGCAAAAATCTGGGCTCTGATTCCAAATTTCAGTGTTCTTTCAACTATAGCACAGAAAATGTAATTTCTCTATGCAACTATTCTCCTGGGTAAATAAGAGCTGATCTCAATCTTTTGTGTATTCCTGTGCTATGGTAAAAGCAATATCAGCCATTGAAGCTAGATTATTTATTCCTCAGAGGGTAATGGAACTGTCTTGGAGACTTAATTAGCTCAGGAACTAAGACTGTGGTAGTTCACTGGTAGCCTGAGTACAAAAGCCAGCCCACAGGAAGCAGGCAAAGCAATGCCCAACTGAATCAGTGCTATGTGCTTGCTGGGTGTCCTTTCCAGACTATAGTTAAATACACTCTCTTTTGTTAATTGTTAAATGGTCTATGACAGCGGTTCTCAACCTGTGGGTCTCGACCCCTTTAGGAGTTGAATGACCCTTTTACAGGGGTCACCTAAGACCATCGAAAAACACATATTTCCAATGGTCTTAGGAACCGAGACACCACTCCTCTATCCATTTCCAGGTGGGTCTGCCCACATGCAGATACGCTCACATATGAGTATTAAAGGGTTGCGGCATTAGAAAGGTTGAGAACCACTAGTGTATGAGTTTCTCATCTCATTCCAATTATGAACCGGCCTGAATCAGCTCTAACCTACAGTTCATGCTATGGAGTCCCCACTGATTCCAGATTGCCAGGTACCAAACATATGAGACAGAAAGCAAAGGGTGATGCCAAAGGGCTCAAGAGTGGGAATCAACCTGAATGTTCTTACCCTGGAAGGGAAGCTATATTTCAATGAAGTAGAATGGCTGACCCATCACAGGCATTGTAACAACCAAGAGCAATGATGAAGCCATTTCTTCCTCACTGTGTGCATCTGTCTAGGCCAAGGAGATACTACAAAGAGAAGACACAAAAACCACAAAATTAGCTGTTTCAGAGAACCCTGGTCATGAAATGCAAATAGGGAAGTAAATAAATATATTCTAGTTAGGGAATTCATCTCACACTTCTGAGTATTATTGCTCTTGGAAAAAGATGATTTCATTAGATAATCCCATTTTTGCAGCAGCCCCAAGGATAAGGCATAATCTCTTAGAAAAATTACTCTCAAACAAGGTGAGAAAGAGGACAGCCTGAAGTTGATTAGGAACAATTCACATGTTAATTTACTTACATAGGAAATAGCTGTCATTTTCTCGGTATGACGAAGACTGAAGAAATGGTTACTGGTGGGTATCCGGGAGAATGGCAAGAGAATGATGGTGCTGGGTTGGATTTTGACTTTGTCTCTTCCAGAGCTAGGCCTCCACACCGTGTCTTGACTGCGCTGTTATATACCCATTCAAAATCCTCCCCACCTCTCATTTATGTATTACCTTCCACTTCAGAGTGTAAGCTTATTGAGGACAGGGAGTGTATCAGGGTTATCTCATTTGTTTTGCATTTGGGTTCTGTCAAGCTTGGGAGCCCAGTCTCAAGAAAGGGTCTGAAAAAGATGTTATACCCTACTGATTCATCCTCAGGGTTGTGGATCTGATCCTTTAAAATAGAACTAAACGCTCCAACACTAGAGAAGACTGCCTAACAGTGAATGCCTAACATACGCCTTTGTGGTTAGCCCCACCACTCCAAATGATCTCATGAACTTCAGCTGCGGACAGCTCCTCCCTACTGGTGTATTTTCTGTATGAGGAGAGGATATTCCTCGCCAGCAAAAATATAAGACTGACACTGATCTCATAAGGAGAGAGAGGGCTTTTTAAAGTAACCTCTTGACCAGCTTAATTTTAGAAAAGCATTAAGTCCTGCTACCAAATCCTTCTGGAAAGAAGGTTCATGGAGAATCCTTAGGTTACTACAAAGTCCTTATTGCCAGTCAGTTCCTAAAAATCAATTTCTCTTCAAGTCTAGTCTTTAAAAGGATTCTCTTCTTGTTTGTTTGTACTTCTTGGAAGAGTGGAAAGTGTGCTGGATTTGGAATCAGAGAACCCAGGTTCAAATCCTGTTTCATTAGACTCCTTCTAAGGTTCTATGATTCTAAGTTTATGAAAACTAGAAAGTTGATGTCAAGATCATTTCCAAAGATGCCTTTGAGATTTCTGTTGTTCAGTCATTTTCCATCATGTCTAATTCTTCATGATCCCATTTTGGGGTTCCTTGGCAACAGTATTGGGGGGTTTCCCATTTCCTTCTCCAGTTCATTTTACACATGAGGAAATGGAGGCAAACAGGATTTTAAGTGACTTGCCCAGGATCACACAGCTAGGAAGTATCTGAGGCCAGACTTGAACTCAGGTCTTCCTGACTGACTTCATCTACTCCATCTAGTACCCTATCTACTAAACCACCTAACTGCCTACACCTTTGAGACAGAAGGGGCTAAATTATTACTACATTATTGTACTTTACAAAATAATAACACATTTCACTTGAAAGTTGAGGCTCAATTAGAATTAGAGGCTTGCAGAAAGAAAGAAAGAAAGAAAGAAAGAAAGAAAGAAAGAAAGAAAATACCCAGTCCATGCTAAACTTGGACTTTCCACAAAAGTTTCCGGATAACAGTAATAATCAGGTGAATGTTGGCATAGTATATAGATATCAGCTGTGTGACTCTGGGCAAGTCACTTAACCGCTGTTGCCTCAGTTTCCCCATCTGTAAAAAAGGGGTAATAATATTTACCTTTCAGAGTTGTAAGGATCAAATGATCTAATAATTATGAAGCCCTTAGCACAGTGACTGGCACATTAAGTAGACACTGTATAAATGCTTGTTCTGCCATCTTACTCTAATAATAATAATAATAGTTACCACACAGCATTTTAAGGTTTATGAAGTACTTTAATAATATTATTTTATCTTCATAATGACCCTGGAAATAAGTGCTATTGTTAGTCTTTTTTTACAGATGACAAAACTGAGGCACAGAGAGGTAAAATAACTTGCCTAGAGTCATGCAAGAAGCAAATATAAATTAGTCTGGATTTGAATTCAGATCTTCCTGCCTCTGAGCCCAGCACTCCAACCACTGTGCCATTATCTGAGTAAAAGGGGTTATTTAATGATACTTCTTTAACTCTTTGTTTATGTCCCTAGTTATGAGTAAGAGTTATCGGGAATGAGCACAGATGTCTCAAATGCATTGGTTGAGCAATATATACAACCATATGCCCTCAGTGAAAGTATGATTTCCTATTCAAGGCTGCAAAAGGGAGGAGACTGTCAGCCCATGTTGGCAGGGGAGGGCCCAAGGGCAGCACACCTGTCCTGTGTCTTGGATGCTGGAACTAATCAGTGACCTTAAAGGGAGGAAGAACAAAAGAATGTTGTTGATATTTTTCTAACTAGTATAAGGTAGCCAAGTATGCTGGGAAAGGGAGACAGAATAAGTGAGGTCTTTCCTCACCAGGTCCTGGTGGGTCGGGAAACACTTGTACCTTCCTTTCCATGTGTGTCTTCGTGATACCATCCAGTGAAAACCACCAGGAGGGTGGCCCTGAGTATACATCATGTATCTGGGTTTGCCCTGGTGAGTTCCCTAATAACAATCACCACTGTTTCCTTTGGCTTGGGATATATCTTTGGAAGAGGTCAGAGTTTGCCAGATTTCAGAAAATGGATCCATAGAATTCTGGGGCAATGCTGGAGTTGGCAAAGGACTTCTTCTGAGGCCACTTCAGTAAAAGTCACAGAAACACACACACACCCCAAAAACCCATCACCACCAACAACCCTCCCCCCTCTCCAAAAACTCCCCCCATGAGATCTCTAGAAGAAACAATAAGAAAAAATGAAAATCCCTAAGTAAGACATTGAGCAAAACCCTCCCAAATCACATAGTTGATGGTCACCAAGTCTCTGCTTCTGAATTCTACTCTGGCTTCCAGGTACTCTGTATATGGACACCCACTCAGAGTCATGCCCATGAGCCCTCACCAAAGTATTTACTTTTCTTTTATTGTGAACTTACTTAACATACTGCTAACATTTATATAACCCTAACTAAGTGCCAGATGCTGTACTCAACAAACACAAAACATTTCAGTATACAGGAAAAGAGAGAGGCATGTGTAAGCAACAATGCACTTCTCTAATGTAGAGTTTATTTTAAGAAGTGTGTATATCCATATATCTATATGTCTGTGTATATTACATTTAACAAAGAAATAACAAAATTTGTCTATGACCCCTTCTGCCCTCCTTTTTCCTTCTGTGAAATTTTTAAGAGATATTTTATTTGGGGTTATTTTTTGCATATCTGTCCCTACCCACTAGCCAGTCCTCACAAGTCTTTCCTTTGTAACATATATGTATGGTCCCACACAACCACAAACACACCAGCCATGTCTATGCTTATCTCCATCGCCATCTGGGTGCTCCTCACTTGTCTCTCAACAGGTGGGGGTGTAGGCTTCATCATCAGCCTTTGAATTTTCATCATCTTCTTATTCATCAGTCTTCAGCAGCAGACAAAGTATCCTGGGGGAGGGGTGGGAGCTTTGAGCAGAGTTCTGTCTTTTAGAGAGGTTATTGTCTGGCATAATTCAAAGAATAAAGTATTTAATCAGAGAGCATAGCAAATGAAGGGACAAGAAAAGATCCTTACATCCTCACAGATGTATATTCTTCCATAGCCTTTCTCCAATAGAATCCCTGCTTGGAGGGACTGCTTCATTCTTCCCCCTTTGTATCACCTGAGCCCAGTGCATTACCTGGCATATAGTCAGGGCTTAATAAATACTTATTGAATAAATGAATGAATGAATGAATAAGTTACCACCCTACTAGGAGAAGGGAATACACATATATAGACAATGTCTATGACCAGGGAGCGTAGGTAAAGTGGCACACATGTAGGGAACATGAGTAGACTGGGTGCCTACATGGATAGCCACATACATGTAAGGATACATTTGTCCCCAAACATACTTGTGGTCAGAGCAATTCATGTCTCTAGTGGAGAGATGCCAATTTCTTACAGCAATGCTCCTGGGTCACTCTCTGCTAGGGAGAATGCTCCCTGAGTTGCTCTTTGCAAGAGTATTTGCTTCCCCCCCTTTTTATTGTGAACCTTGTTAATAATAATAGCTATAAATGTTTATATATCTGTTGGTCTATAGGGATTCTACCCCCGTGGGGTGTCTGTTGATCCGTGCTCTTTTAGCTTGCATAAGACAAGGGTATGGCAGGGTGGTGGGAGGGCAGGCAGCCAACAGAAGCCCCAAATCCCAAGGATGGGATTGTCTGCTCCGTTGACTCATCTCTAAATGCCATTTCAGATTACTGGTTCCCATTGAGTGATTGACTGAGTTTTGGAAAGTTCTCCATCTTAGAAAGCCTCCTTCTGCTCAAACCATACTGGAGACGTGAGAAAATGACAAAGGGGCTTTAGAGGATGCAACCAGGAGGCTCTCAGCCCCCACAATGCTCCCTGTTGCCATACAAATCAACCTGGGAGCAAGAACAAATGAGTGAGATGAAACCATTAAAACTCTAGACCACTCAGTAAATTCTTTTGTAGGGAGTCTGTTGCCCATGTATGCCTACATGCTTGTCTAGATAAAGCTTGGGGAAAGGCCTCGACACAGCTCTGGAATCCTGCCCAAGTCTCTCTAAGGGAGATTCCTGCCTATAGAGGAACAGGAGCAGGGACTACAAGGCTGGGTGCTTTGTGCTCTTCTGAGAGGATACTAGAATAATCTCTCTGCCCTCCTAAATATTGCTGATCTAGGGGAATGATAAGCCTTTCCTGGCTGCTACCCCTGAAAGAAGAAGGTCTGTCTCAAAGGTTAGACCTACAGGTTTGAATCCTTCCTGCTAAAACCCTAGTGATACAAAAGGACATCACAAGAAGAGAGAGCAAACCCCTTTTGTTGTTGTTTTCAGTTATGTCTGACTCTTTGTGACCCCATTTGGGGTTTATTTTTGGCAGAGATACTGGAATAGTTTGCTAGTTCCTTCTCCAGCTCATTTTATACATGAGGAAACTGAGGCAAATAAGGTTAAGTGACTTGCCCAGGGTCACACAGCTAGTGTCTAGGGCTGGATTTGAACTCAGGTTTTCCTGACTAAGCCCAGAACTCTATCCACTGTACAACCTAGCTGCTCTATACTCCGTTATCCAAGCATGTAGTGAACAGAAATTGGAGAAGCTATGTACATTTGAATATGCCAGAAAATATACCAAGGGAATGCCCCCTTTTTCTGGCTGTGAGATACCTCAGCTCAGCCAACCTCATCTTGGCCCAGAGGGAAATTCCCTGAAGTCTAGAGGCAATCTAGAAATCAGTGAGATGCAGCGAACCAGTTTTTCCCTACATTTCTGCTCCTAAAGTATTTTTCTCTAGTAATAGTAACAACAACAACAACAATGGCTATTTTGGGGTATTATTATTTCCCTGAGGGTCTTCCCTGAAGACTGTGGAACAGTACACATCCTGTATCACAGCAGGAATGAAGAAAGATGCTGCCCTGGCTCTCCCACCCACTCAGCCCTTCACCCGGGCACCAATGAGAGAAGTGGTAGAATGATATGCAAATATTCCAGTCTTGGAAGCTGGATTACACTTTGTCCAAAATCCCTGCCTCAATTAGCCACAAGATAACTTTCTTTCCTTCCAGGACCTTCTAAAGTTCTCTAGAAGTTCAAAAATTCTACATGTAAAGGGGAAAACAAGCAGAAACAATTGCCCCAGTCCTCTGAGAAAGCCACTTGGATAGATAATAGATGTTCTAAAAGTAGTCAAATACAATCTAAATTCAGCCATAAGATTTGGGGAGGATGAAAACTGAAATGCAGCTCTGGGACCTGTGATATAGGAGCTGGCAATCTGCCAAAAGCCATAGAGCAAAGAATAATGGATGGTGAAGAAAGAGGGGAAAAGAAAATTAGCAGAGTTGGCGAATCCCCTCCCCCAAACCAACCCAAGACAATGCAAGAAAGCACTATATATTTGAATACTGATGGGGAAGAGTAAAAACTAGCTTCAGAGGGCATTGGGCAGGAAGAGAAAACCAGAAGTAGGTGTGTGTTATACACGTGTCTCCTTATAGAATATAAGTTCTTTGAAGGCAGGAATAGCTTCATTTTTATTTGCCTGTCCCTAGTGCCTAGCCCAGTACAATGCTTAATGAAAATTTATTGATTGTTGTTTAATGCAAAATGTCAAGGACTATATTGCACTTATTTAATTAAATATGAAAATAAACAGCCTATTGAAAGAGAAGATTCATAGGAAGCTTCCAAGGACAGTTCCAACCTTTAAATCTCTAAGACTCATCATCATTGAACTTTAAAAAGAGCAAGATAATATTACAGAATGACCTCTTATTGCAGAGTTTTGGACCTTTCCTTGACCAGTCTTTTATCAAGTTGAACAACCAATTCAATGTAATTCAGTGTGTCTTTTAAACCCCTACTACACGTGAGGAAAAGGCAATGTGGCACGGAGCGTAGGAAGTTGGATGAGAAGTAGATAGGTCCTGGGTTCAAATTTCAATTGTTACACCTACTGGATGTGTGACACTAGGCAATTCAACTGACTACTTGCTGTCTCAGGAAGCTCTTTAAGATTGTAAATTGGAGAACAGTGTTTGGAGGGCTCTCATTGGGGTACGGTCATGATGGTTTGCTAACACCGATGAGATCACAGATCTCCAAATTGTTTAAATGTATAAGGAAGGTAATTCTGGTAAAAAGCCAGGGAAGGTTGGCCACAGTGACCTATTAGCCACAGAGGGGGAAGCATCTTTTGAGCTACCTGAGACTTACAAACTCTCTACCTATCACAGTATCACAGCTCTAGAGGCTTCATTTTACAGATGAAGAAACTGAGGCCCAGAAAGATTATTAAGTCCCCTAAATTCCTCCAGCTAAGAAGTGGCAGAGCTGGGATTTGAATCCAAGGCCTCTGGCTTAAATCCAGTACACTCTCCATTGCACCACACATTCCTCTTCCTGGGGCCCTTGATCTCATCCCCTCCTATCACCTCTAGGCAATACTTGGCTCCAACAGTTTTCCCAACTTTCTCACACAGGTTGTTCTTCCCTCTCTGATGGCTCTCTTGCCTCTCTATAAACACTTTGGGCTCATCAGTCCTGAAAAAAAATCCCCCCCTCAACCTTTCTAGGTTCTATCCCATCTTTACCACTGTCATGAAGCAGTGTTCTGTAGTCAATTCAGCACTAGAAACGGAGGCAGGAAGACCTAGGCTTAAATTCCATCTTGTACACTTCCTAGCTGGGTAACCTTGGGTAAGTCACTTAATCTGTCTAGGTCACAGTGTCTTCATCTATAAAAGGAGAGGGGTTCTTTCCATCTCTGGATCTGTGATCTTACCTTTCACCCCAAATTTCAGGAACAATGTATCTACCCTGGTGCCTCAATTTTTTCATCCCCCACTCTCTTCCCAGCTGCTTGCAATGAAACTTCTTTCCCCATCTTTCTACTTGGACCACAGTCTCGATGATCCCCATATGTTCTGTCTCTGCCATTAGATGGGAGCTCCTTGAAAGCAGGGAATCTCTTACCATTCTATTTGTATCCCTGGTGCTTAGCACACAAAAGTGCTTAGTAAATGTTTTTATTTATGCATTCTTTCATTCACTGATCTTTAATTCAATGGCATTACCCCCATTTTACAGAGGACGAAACCAAGACTCAGGGATTAAGCAACTTGTCCAAGGTCTGGGCCTTGCTCATAGTAGGCACTTAATAAACAGGAGCATTATTCACCAGCATTAGGGACTTGTCTGTACTCATTAGATAGGTGAGCTGATGGTGGTGACATGGAGAGAGACCTTTCCAGTTCCTCAAGTTTCTTTTTGAGCCTTGGAGAATGTCGCAGGAATCCATAGGATTCTGTTTGCTGGTGAGCAGCCTTCACTGCTGACTGAAGGCAGTAAATTGTAGACAGGCTAGAGCCAGCCTCAATTGCCCTGTGCCTGGGCAGAGGACAGGAAGCTTAACTTATCTCTTGGCTTGATAAAAATTGTCCAAAAGTCAACAATCAAAATAAATATAAAATAATAAACTCATCTTTACCACTAAAGTCTTATTCTCAAGCATTAACCCCGCCTGGGAGTGACCATGGATTATTGAAGCATAAACCTTGCCAAGTGAATTTGTACAGGGCATGTGGACAAGAGCCTCTCACAGTTGGATAAGTATGGCACAGCCTGTACCCTCAGAGGGAGTGCTCATCTTTAGGAGATCACAGGTCCTGCCTGGGGTAGGGAAGACCTGAGTTTGAGTCCTTTCTCAGACAGCTTAGTAGCTGAATGACCAGGGCAGGTCACAACTCCCTCCCCCTCAGTTTTCTGTAAAATGTGGGTAGTAATAGAACCTACTTCATGGAGTGGTTGTGAAGACAAAATGACGTCATATTTGTAAAGTGCAAACCTCAAAGCATTATATCAATGACAGTCATTGTTGGCTACTCTTATTTATTAGCTAACTTACATTATTAGCTATTACATATTAGCTATCCACTGGAGTATTGGTGCTATTACTCAGCAGTTTCATTTGTTCAATCTGACTCTGTCCCCCTATCTGGGGTTTTCTTGGCAGAGATATTGGAGTGGTTTGTCTTTTCCTTCTCCAGTTCATTTTACAGATGAGGAAACTGAGGCAAACAGGGTAAAGTGACTTGCCCAGGGTCACACAGCTAGTAAATGTCTGAGGCTGGATTTGAACTCAGGTCTTCCTAACTCCAGGCCCAGAGCTCTATCCATAGTTGAAACCCTTCATAGGAGTATACAAAGAAGTTATTCACATTACTCTTTTTCAGATTAGATTAGGTAAAGCTCTTGTCCAGCACTTACAATGTCCCAGGCACCATGCTAAATACAGGGAACACACATGCAAACAGAATGCTCTGCCCTCAAGGAGCTTATATCTAATAATGGAAGACAGCTCAGAAAGTGAAGCTAGAAAGGGGAGGGGGACGTTTGTTACATGATAAATATAATCTCCATGAATAAATGGAGAGAGGCACTGCAGATTTCCCAGCTCACCCTGTGGATCCTGAGCATCCTGCTGCCATCATAGGAATGACCACAGTTATAGACACAGGGGCAGAGAAAAGCTCCAAATGCCAGGGAGCTGCAGGGCAAGGAAGATCAGAAAGAACAGACAGCAGTGTCTTGTGGTCTTGGGTTGTGGAGTTCATCTTTGTACGTGGTCCTAATGTCCTCTGTCCTTGTCAGACCATATGCAGTGTGATGATCAGATCTGTACACCACATTGGGAACATACAGGATTGTTGTAAAGGTGAGTAAAGCCCTTTGCAATCCCTAAAGTGTGTGAATTGTGCCTGCTGTCATCACTGTCATCATCACTGTAGTCACCATTCTCCTCCTCTTCATCACCATTCTCACCACCACCACCACCACCACCATCATCACTGTTATAATTGCATAGGGGCTTTGGAAAGGGAAAAGTCCAAGGCAACTTTGTGGTCAGATTTATTAACCAGCCTCTCCTAAATCCTAAAACATTTGTGAAATAAGAAACAATGATCCTTAGCTCAGCTTTTGATTTTACAGCCCCTACCCCTTCTACTCATCCCACCCCTGCCCCTTAATTAGAATTTAAAGGTCTTATAATTGACTTTTACAGATAACAAATTTACAAATTGGTAACAAATTGGTGATAAGATGCTTTTATCCACCCCTGGGAACAATGATAATGTACAGTAATTTGGGGTGTACTCACCCCTAATTACCCTACTTCAATATACTTATCAAGACTATTATATATAACTTTAAGAAATAAATTTAGAACTCTTTCCAAGGACTTGGGGATCTAGTCCAGGAGGGCAATTTTGAATCTGCTCATCTGCCAAAATAACCACGAGTTGAGTTTAACACATGAGTTCCCACAGCAATTTAGACTTGTTGTTCAATTATTTTTCAGTCATGTCTGACTCCTCATGATGCCATTTGGGGTTTTCTTGACAAAGATACTGGAGCATTTTGCCATTTCCTTCTCTAACTCATTTGACAGATGAGGAAACTGAGGCAAACAGTGTTAATTGACTTGAGCAGGGTCTCACCACTAATAAGTGTCTAAAGATGGATTTGATCTCAGAAAGATGAATCTTCCTTACTCCAGCACTCTATACACACATTTTATTGCTTTCTCTTTGACTTGTTATATTTTTTATGACTATTAAAATTTATTTCCCTTTGACTTTCTGTTGGCTTTTAATTTTCCAGCCTTAAATTCCTGGACCCCTCAGATATCTCTCAAGCAATTCATTGTAAATTTGTAAAGAATTAAGCGCATCCAGAGGAGTCCTTCCAAAAGGACCCTTCCCCTTAGTCCCTCTGCCAATTGAACAATCTTTTTGTAATTATGCAAATAAGGCCCCTAAATGATCTGTTTGATGCATTTGATTTTCATCAAGTTAGATTTTTTAAAAAAATCTGAGTACACCTGGGCTTATCTTTGGCACTGAGATGGAACATTTCCTGGCAGACTTAAAATAAGGAGGCTAAGGAATAGATTGGGGAAATATCTTCCCTGGTCTAAGCATCAGGCAGGAGATGCCTGCCTCAGGGTGGTACAGGTCAGTACCATTGAGGAATGGAACTAGCTTAAGTCAACAACTCACTGTTTCCTCTAAGTTCTGGCCAGGGTTTATCTTTCTGACATTAGAATCTGACCCCCAAACTCCAGGAATCCTGTCTTTGGGCCATTTCTAACTATACTGTTTAGCAGATTCAGTTGGTAACAACCCATGTTACCTGTAAACCCTCTATCCTGAGAGGCTCATTTGCTGGCTCAAAGTCTGGCCAGCTGCAGAACTGTCTCTGGGGCAGGAAGAATGCCCAGTAATTTTCCAGGTTATTCTTTTTTTTTTCCTACGCAGAAAGAAAATGATTTACATCAACATGTCAAGGCTCCATGATTTCAATGGCCATGTGCCCTTTTGGGTCTTGGTCAGGGTTTGTTTTTACTGGATTTGTGATTTCGTCAACTTTCTCCGCAGCTATAGAAAGGCACTTGTTCTGTAAGGTACAGTCTGAGATGGCTGAGATGTTTGGTGACTCGACCAGGGTCTCACACAGTGCTTAGTCAGTAGGTGTGAGAGGCAGGGTCAGAGCTTGCTGATTACCAGACCAGCTTCTCCCAGAACTTAACACATCTTTTATTTTCAACAGCCCTTTGCCTCCTTGCACTGATATTGTTTTTATTTAGATGATGATGATGATGAGAAGGCAACTTAAGGTTTGCCAAGTGCTTTATACCCGTTATCTCATTTGGCTGTCACAACAACACTGACAGGGAGTTGTGATTAGCTCCATTTTACAGATGAGGAGACTGAGTCTTAGTGAGGTTAAGTGACTTGCCCAGGATCACAAAGCTGGTAAAATATCTGCAGCAAGATTAGAACTTAGGCTCATGACTCCAGGTCCAGAGCTCTGTCCATGGTACCGCTCACTGTTCCTGGGCCTTTATGTATGCATAAAGCTCCCATATGAGAGAGGCTTTCATTTTCATCTCTGCATGCCCAGGGCCTACACTGCCCAGTGTAGATGTTCTATAAATGCTTATTGGTTGATTGATTATATGAGTGTCTGTGGGGAAAGAACACATACATACAGACACTCTCATATACACGTACTCACACAGGTACACACATACACATCACACACACACATATACACACTTTCATATACACATACTCACATAGCTACACACACATACACATGCACATACATATATACACTCTCATATACACGTATTCACACAGGTACACATGCACACACACTTACACACACTGAATTCCTTTGAATACTACATAGGCACTAGGCATGGGAAGGACTAGAGGCCACTTGTGTCTGAACTCCTTCATTTTAAGGATCAGGAAATGAAGCCTGTAGAAATTCAGTGATTTCCCCCAGATGCTGCCGTCAGTCACTGGTCACACTGGGAAGCCAAGTCCATCTCCAGTTTTTCCTATTCCTCATCCATCTGGTGGCATATACAAAGGGACCAAACCTCTGAGCTTGGCGAGTATGGTCTTTGGATCAGAAGCCTACAGGTCCTAGCTGGGCTGGAAGCTTTTTAAGCCTGGCCATGGGCTTTGAGAAGCCTGGGTCATTCACACACAAAGGGGAAGCATCTTTGTGATGCACAGAGAGCAAACTGGGCTTGGAGACAGGGGAGATCCTGCCTTTGACACTCATGGGCGAGTTACTGAATTCCTCTGAAGGTCAGTGTTCTCATCTGTAAAATGGGCCTCATATCTTCTCAGCAATGTACAAGGCAACTCTAAAAGACTCAGGATGGAAGGAGAAGTCTACATTCAGAGAAAAATCTAGAAAGACAAGAGTTTAAATGCAGACTGAAGCAAACTACCTGCTTTCTTTCTTTTCCATGTTTGGTTTTGTTTCTTCTTTCCCATTGTTCATTCCATCAGCTACAACCCTTCTATACAACCAGACTAATGTCCAATGTGAAAGTATTTGCATATCCTATACTTGATTGCATGCTGCCATGGCAGCGAGTGTGTGTGTGTGTGTGTGTGTGTGTGGTGGTGATGGTGGTGGTGAGAGGGACGGGAGAAAATTTGAAACTCAAGGGATTCTGGAACTGAATTTTGTAAACTAAAAGTAAACAAAGAGATCAATTTTTTTAAAATGGGTCTCATAATAATGCTGGTAGTGCTTAGCTCACATGGTTGTTACAAGAATCAGATGAGAGAAAACACATCAAATATTTTGCAAACATTATTGTGTAAGTGCCAACTATCATTATCATTACCGCCACCATCATCATCATTATTAATGATCACTAATGGTAGCCAAGTCCAAAAGCATTTAGTATGAAATAATCTCTGGATGAATCTGAAACAAACATCAAGATTATACCCTAGGTGGCTCAGTGATTAGAGAGCAGGTCTGGAGTCAGGAAGAGCTGAGCTCAAATCTGGTCTCAGACACCAGCTGTGTGACCCTGGGCAAGTCACTTCACCCTATTTGCCTGAGCTTCCTCATCTGTCAAATGGACTGGAGAAGGAAATGGCTAACCCCTCCAGTATCTCTAGCAAGAGAACCCCAAATGGGGTCAGAGAGAGTCAGCCATGACTGCAAGTGATTGAACAACAATAGTGGAAGCACAACCAGATTGGGAGTCCTCAGCCCCGCCTTCCTCTCCTTCCCACCTTAGCTTTTCCCTTCATTGGCTGTGTGACCTTGGATGGATGGCTCCCCATCTTGGGCCCCAGTTTCCTTCTCTGTAGAATGAGGGGCTTGAGCTATCACTTCCAAGTCTGTGACAGCTACCCCCATCCTGAGGCTCCCTGATACCTGCAGGGTTCCTCTTGCCTCTTAACCATGGAAGAGGAAGAGAAATCCTCCCTCCCTGATCTTACTAAGTCCTGTTTTCAAAGCCATGTTTCAGAATGGGCCAGATAAGAATTCCCATTGCAAGCTGCTTGGCAGTCAAAGTGTTATCTGGTCTTTGCTATTTAAGGAGTGGTTGATGTTTAAGTGATTTGTATGCTGAGAGAGAATTTAAAATATACACTGTGGTCTTTGACCTTTATGGTAGCCAGCCAAAAGATGGGAGGAGTATTATTCATTTCTGTATTGCACCTCCATATGGGGAGGGGACTGGGGAGAGTGGTATGTCAGTTAGCAAGGGTCTGCTATGTTCCAGGAATTGTGTCGAGTGTCTAACCCAACCAAGACCTGGGGTGGGGTGGGGGGACCCAGGGCAATGGAATTGCAGAGCCTTATCATATTGTCATAAATAATTTTCTTTCCGTGTAGGGAAAAAATAACCTGGAAAATTACTGGGCATTCTTCCTGCTCTCTGGGCAGTTCTACAGCTGGCCAGCCTTACATACAGAGAAAAGCAAAAGACTGCCCCTGCTCTCAGAGAGTTCACAGTCTTACAGGGAAGCCAACAAACTAGCAATGGTGTATAGAGCAGATAAACAGGAGAGAATCCACAGGGGAGAAGATACTACCATTAAGTGGATCTGAAAAGACTTCTTATAGAAGGACGAAGTTTAACTAGGACCTGAAGGAGGACTGGGAAGTAGGAGGTGGAGAGGGAAAGCATTCTGTGCATGGAGGATGGGCAGGGAAAGTGCCTCTACTCAAGAGAAGAAGAAACAAGGAGGCCAGTGTCCCCGGAGTGCAGAGCACATGGAGGGTACAAGGTGCAGGTGTGGATGTTGAGGGTCCCAACACAGTTGATGCAAAGAACAAATATTTCATTTAAAAATATTCTTCATGGGGCAGAGCCAAGATGGCAGATTATAAACAGGACCTTCGCATAGCTCTGGCCCCCACCACCTCCAATACATGTAGAAAAATGACTCTAGACAAACTTTAGAGCTACAGAGCCCACAGAGTGATGGAGAGAAACAGATTGACCACTGAAGGCAACCTAGCAGGTGGACAGAAAGGATCTATTGCAATGAGCTGGGAGCCAAGTGCAGTCCCACATGAGTGGCACAGTTCTGGCCCCAGGGCATCCCTGACCAGCAGTAGCCAGGGCAGACTTCAGGAGAGTGAATCACCAGAAGCTGTGGGAGTTTCCATATTTCTCAACCCATAAACACCAAAAAGAAAGTAAAAGGTCAGTGAGGAACTCTGTTGGAATTGGGTGAAGAGCCCAGTCCAGCCCCTGCCTGCAGGGTGAGAAGTGGCGAAGGTACAGCAGCTGCAGCTGCTGCCAACTTATCTGCCTCCAGAGCTCTCGGCTTGCAGATTGTAGGGGGACCAAGCAACCATTCAGAGGGTAATCACACTTACTTTAATCTGCTTGGATCTGGATTGTGGTCTTGGGTAGTGGTCCTGGGGTGTGTGGCCAGTAGGGCAGAGCTTGTGGGGGCTGCAGAGAGGGCACCCTCCTCTAGCAGCTGTGAAATAGCTCTAACAGCTGTGAAAATTCCAGTGATATGGGGCATAGATCTCTGCATTCTGGAAGCAGAGTTCTACCATGGCAAAGAGCTCAAAAGTCAAGTAATTGGCTGGCAGTATGAGCAAGTAGAGGAAGCACAAACAGACCACAGAATCTTTTTTTTGGGACAAAAAGGATCAAAGCATGGAACAGGAGGAAGACAACACAGTCAGAACTCGTGTATCAAAAGTGTCCAAGAAAAATGCAAACTGATCACAGGCTGTGGAGGAGCGCAAGAAGAATTTTAAAAATCAATCAGGACAACACAAGACCTAGCAGCTTCTACATTAAGGAATCTGGAGGGCTTGGAATATGATATTCTGGAGGTCACAGGAGCTAGAATTAAAACCAAGAATCACCTACCCAGCAAAACTGGGTATAATGCTTCAGGGGGAAATATGGTAATTGAATGAAACAGAGGACTTTCAAGCATTCTTGATGAAAAAATCAGAGCTGAACAGAAAATTTGACTTTCAAATACAAGAAGCAAGAGAAGCATGAGAAGGTAAACAGGAAAAAGAAATCATAAGGAACTTGTTAAAGCTGAACTATTTACATTCCTACATGGAAAAATGATAATTGTAACTCATAAGACTTTTCTCAGTATGAAAATAGTTGAAGGGAATATATATGTGTATATATATATGTATAAATACATATATATCTATGTATAGGAGGCTATATGTGTGTATAAATATATATGTATGAGTGTGTGCATATGTATGTACATGTATACATAGACAGAGGGCTTAGGATGAGTTGAATATGAAGGGATGATATCCAAAAAAATAAAATTTAGAGGTGATATAGGAATGTATTAGGAAAAGGAGAAAGGAAGAAATAGATTAGGGTAAATTATCTCATAAAGAGGCAAGAGAAAACTGTTACAATGGAGGGGAAGAGCAGGAATGTGAAAGAGAATGGGTCAACCTTCCTCTCATTGAATTTGGCTTAAGGAGGGAATAACAGACACATTCAATTGGGTATCTTACCCTACAGGAAAATAGGGGGGAAGGGGATGAGAGAGAGGAGGATAGAAGGGAGGATAGATTGGGGGAGAGGAGAGTTAGAAGCAAACACTTTTGAAAAGCAACAGGGTCAAAGGGGAAAATAGAATAAGGAGGGGATAGGATGGAGGGAAATAAGTTAGTCTTTCACAATATAACTACTATGAAGATGTTTTGTGTAACTGCCCATGTACAGCCTATATTGAGTTGCTTGTCTTCCCAGTGCATATGGGTGAGGAGGGAAGAAGGGAAAAAATCTGGAACTCAAAGTTTTAAAAACAAATGTTTAAAAAAATTGCTTTTTACATGCAACTGGGAAATAAGACATACAGGCACTGGGGTATAGAAATCCATCTTGCCCTACTAGAAAATGGGGGAAGGGGGATGAGGGAAGATATAAGAGAGAACAGCTTGGGGGAAGAGGTATTCAGTAGGCTCACTATTTTGGGGTCAGAGTAGGGGAAAATGGGGAGAAAAATTTGTAACTCAAAATCTTGTGAAAATGAATGTTGAAAACTAAAAATAAGTGAATTGGAAAAATATATTTTTGGGGGGCAGCTAGGTGGCACAGTGAATAGAAACTTGGCCCTAGAGTTAGAAGGACCTGAGTTCAAATCTGACCCCAGACACTTAACACTAGCTGTGTGACCTTGGGCAAGTCACTTAACCCCAATTGCCCTGCCTTCCCCCCAAAAGGCAACCTATCTCTCTCTCTCTCTCTCTCTCTCTCTCTCTCTCTCTCTCTCTCTCTCCCCTCCCTCTCTTCCTCCCTCCCTCCATCTGTCCGTCCGTCTGTCTATCTTCTATCTATCTATCTATCTATCTATCTATCTATCTATCTATCTATCTATCTATCTATCTATCTATCTCTTTATATAGATATCAAACTGCCGTGGAGTTGGGATCTCAATGTGCAATTTCAAATTTTGTATTGAGAAGTGATAAAAAGAAGGGTGGATGCACACCCTTTTAAATCCTATATAGTTTCTATCATGAGAGGTAGTGTTGGATAATGCATAGAGGACCATTCTTGGTGTCAGGTGGCTTTAAATTCCATAACTGACACATGACTATAGCTGTGTGATTTCAGGCAACTCTGAGATAAGAAGTTGCAGTAGAATGGCAATCAGCACTGGTGAAGAGGGTTTTTACATTAGGAGTTGCCTACACTGATGAAACCACAAGTCTGGACAAAATTACAATAAAATAAAAACAAAATAAAACAAACATCACATCCCAGCAAAGGTTTTTCTTCCTTAGGCTTAAGTGCCCCAGTACTCCAGAGAGCTTCTCCTATAGAATGAACTCCAATCCTTTCACAAGAAAGGCAGCGCATTGGAAAGTGCATTCCTCTTGGAGTAAGAGGTCTTGGGTTCAAAGTCCAGCTCTGCCACTCAGGTTCTATGTAACCTTAATCGAGTCCCCTGAACTCTCTGGACCTTCTCCTTCTCCCTGGCAAAATGAGAAGGGGGAGTTCTGTGCCCTCTGGACTCTTCCAGCTCTTCACCAATTATTTTTTTCTAGACTGTATTGCATGATACAATTCAGAAGGGATGAAATTGTAGTCTTCTGTTACCTCCAAGAAAACTATAAAAGCCAGACAAATACAAGAACGATGATTTAGGGGTTTAGTAGCAAAAATATATCTTGTCTCTACTTTTACATTCATCACTTTCTTAAAATTATCTATGTGAGCACAAAGGAGGTAAAGAGAGAAGCCTGAGTTTTAGACCTGAGTCTACCACTAGCTAATTGGCTGTATGACACTGGGCAAATCCCTAACTCTTGTTAGGATTCGGTTTCCTTATTTATACAATAAGGCAGTTGGACTAGAATGGGAGTTCTTATTTGTGTGTGTGTGTGTGTGTGTGTGTGTGTGTGTGCATGAATGTGCATGTATGTGTGCGTGTCCGTGTGTGATGACTGGCTTATTGCTACATGAAAATTTCCTTATTTCTGAACATTGGAACCCCTAGGTTCTCACTGCTTTCTATGTTTAAAATTCAGATTTGAAAATACTTGGTTCTTCCCATGACACCCCAATGGGCTTTCCTCAACTCCTTCTGCCTCTGTTTACCTAAAAAAGACCTTAGTTTGGGAAACCCTAGAGAAAGTTTTATTGTAGCCCTTTTCTAGCTGTATGTACATAGGTGATTTGGAAGAAGGGGTACAAGATGAAGAGGAAAATGTTAAAATCTGTGTTTGGAAGACACCCTGGAGTTTCTGAATCTGGTGAGGAAGGAGGGGCAGCGCTGGGAAGGAATGATGAGAGTTCTGAGTTAGGGAGTGTGAAAGTTCAAGACTATGGGTTCTGAGTATTAGAACATGATAGAAGATGGAGGAAGGGAAGGGGAAAGAAATAAAGAGAGGAGGAGATGGGGGAGGGGGGCAAATGGGAGAATGGAAGAGAAGGTTAAGAAAGTGAAAGGAAGCACTGCCAAGGTGACGTAAAGACTGGGCAGGTTAATCTGCTTGGATTTTTTCTATCATCCTATGAAGTTTTTCTTTGGAAATGAATAGACTAACAGGGGTCATTTCAAAACATGGAAAAAGACTTTTAAAGATTCACTCAATGCTACTTCTCCTTGAATGGTTGGAAAGGTCAAAACACCACCACAGGTTTGCTGAAAGGCACCAAAACTCTAAGAGGTCTATGAAGTCATCAATGTACCATTCCCTCCAAAGACAGATTTCACTCCATCCAAGGCTGCCCATACTGTGTGGTTCTTATCAGACTTATTTGCCTCCCCCCCCCACAAAGTATACCCAGTGTGCTGGGAATCTTCCTCATGTCCTTTTGCCATTCATTGCAAGGATTCCAATGGAGCATAGACTGTTCCCTGGTTCTCCCTCACCAGATGACAAGCCTGTCTTTCTTTTCTGGTCCTGTTATTCCTCAATAACATACTCTACACTACTTGTTATGTGAAATTCCTTGTGGATAATGTTTTGCCCACCATGTTTTCCTGGCCCTTTGGGTGACTCTTAACCCTAGATCTTTGGAGCCTGGAGCCCTTCACAACTCCAGTCATCCAGCATTCAGTCCTATGGAGTTCCAGGCTCACTTCATTGTCCACTTAGTATCCATCCACTTCTCCTTTCAAGACTCAGTTCAGGCACCACCCTCTACATAAAGTCATTTCTGATCTTCCCAGAATTGCTAAACTACCTTGTATTTATTTTTTGTTTATTCTGTGGGCATTTATACATGTACATGTTGTCCTTCCTAATAGAATATAACCTTCTTGGTGGCAGGGACTTTTTTTGTCTTTGTTCCCCAGTGTCTAGAACAGTGCTTAACAAATGCTTGGTGATTCACTGATATATATTGATGGGCAAGTAATCTGGACTGTTGATCTAATTGTATAGCTTGGACAATAGGCATGCTTCATCCACTTGTTTTTTCCTGTGTGGATTGTTAGACCAAACTGTTGAGTGCCCAGCACTTAACAGAGTCTGGGGCATAGTAGGTACTTAATAAACTTTTATTGACTAACTATGGGTCAAAATGGAAAGCTAGTTAGTAATAATTTAGTTCTGGCTCCTTAAAAATTATTCCTAACAGGTTCTGGGTTTGTTTAGGAGCCCTTCACAAAATGAAATAATCCTCACCTCATTTTTATAAGAAATGATATTTGAGGGGCAGCTAGGTGGCACAGTTAATAGAGCACCAGCCCTGGAGTCAGGAGGACCTGAGTTCAAATCCAGTCTCTCAGATACTTTGACAGTAACTGTGTGACCTTGGGTGGGTCCCTTAACTCTGATTGCCTTGCCTCTCCCCTGAGGGAAAAAAGAGTAATATTTGTGCTCAGCTTTCACAGAAGCTAGGGATTCTAATAGAATTGCAAGGACTTGAGAAATGAATGAGAGAGGAGGAAATGCTAAAGTTCCGAAACACTGCAAGAGATATTATACCAACAAAATCATGTAAACTGCAGTCAATACAAGCTGCACTGGGTCTGGATGGAAGATCATATGTCCCCTGAAAATCTAATTTGAGAAATAAAATACCTCCCTCCCATCTTGCCTGCTGGACTTCTACTGTAGGAAGAAAGGGGCACTCAGTCCTCCTCTTGCCTCTACCCTTGGAATGTGGGCATCACCAGCCTTAACCGACTACTCCCTTCTCCCGGCACATGAGACTTCCTTGCTTGTTACCATCCTCAGTTCCATCTCTGCAGAGGAAATCAACACCTCTTCTCCTCTCATCTGATAGCCACTGTTATTCTGAACTATTAGAGAGAAAAGACAAAATCCATCCTTGCCTCGCCTGGGAAGGCTTATAAAAATAAGAAATCAAGCAATATGAGGAAGAGGAGACATGAGTGAGCCCCAGACCCGCCGCTTCGGCCGCTGCAAACCGCGCCCAGACTCCTCTGCAGTCGGTGCTCCCGCCTCTCCACTGTCACCACCATGCCCAAGAGAAAGACTGAAGGACACGGTAAGGGAGACAAGACCAAGGTGAAGGACGAACCAGAGGAGATCAGTACGGTTATCTGCTAAACCCGCTCCTCCGAAGTCAGAACCCAAACTCCAAAAGTTACCTGCAAAGAAGGGAAAGAAGTTACCCCAAGGGAAAAAGGGAAAGACTGACTGGGTTTAGGATGGGAACAACTCTGCAAAGAATGGAGATGCCAAAGCAGAGCAGGCACAGGAAGCTGAAGGCGCAGGAGATGCCAAGTCAATTGTGTGGATTTTTGATAACTGTGTATGTCTGGTGACTGTAGGGTTTGAAATGCTATTTTTATCAAGTTTTATAAAAATGCTGAATTTTGGTTTACTTTTTTTTTTTGTTAAAGCATATTGTTAGCACACAGAACACTTTGTTGCTATTCTGGGGGGGGGGATGGGGCCGATATTATAGATAGGATATCTCAGAAGCTGGGTTGAAATGGACTGAGATTTCTTCCCTTCCTGGTTTGTGAGAGGACTTCTCTTGAATACCAAGAGGAGGCTCACACACACACACACACACATGCACATACATGCACACACACACACCAGATATATAGATGTGAACACTGATATCCTCAGCCTGTCTGGTGAGGATAGGAGTGGGTAACTTCAAAAATTTGTACTTCTTCCCTGTCTGCCATAAGCATCAACTTGACTCCTCCCAACCCAGGCACCTATCAGGGGCTGCCCCTATTTCCCTACTTCCCCCTGCCCCCAAATCAATTGTGTTGGATACCAGTCTTTCAGGTGATTTGGACTTGAATTATGCCCCTGAGGAGGCCCCTCTAAAAGAGCTGAAGTTCCTTTCACATTGGGGATCTTTTCCAATGAAGAATTCTGCAGTTTTCATTTCATTTCCTCAAAGTCAGGGTATGCTCATGAAAAGTTGTTAAACAACATATGCTCAATGTGAAAGTGTCCACCCTCACTCAAAACTTTCCCTGTTTAAAGTATAAAATAAAGACTCTTGGTTGGATTTTATAGTGACTTTCTGTTTTTGGTAGTCCATGATGGAGGGAAGTTTGAAAGTTGTGGTGGATCATAGCCCATGTCCTGCTTTAATTAACATGATTGTTTATGAAAAGTATCTTTAATAAAGCTGGATACAGTTAAAAAATAAAATAAAAATAACCAATCAATAAGATTCTCTCTCATTTAGCTCTTGAGCCCCCAACCAGGAAGATATCCTCTTCCTTCACTGACAATTCTGTTCTTTTCATGTAATGCCACTGTCCTTCTCTTCCCCGTTTCTCTGTTTTCTCCTTTATAATGAAGCATGCAGATCATAAGATTGCTCAGATCTCTAACTAGAGTAAGCTAATTGAAGTAGAAATTGCAAACATAGCTTTAAATGACAAGAACACTTTGGAATGACCAACTGTTCCCTTGGGCAGAGAGCAGGAAGGATGGAGAGACAGAGAACATCACTATTCTATGTTACATCTGCTGGAGAGAAAAACTGAGTATTAGTGAGTTTGTGCCATACCCTTCCTTGGGGTGTGCTAAACAGCTGCTTCTACCCTCTTTTCCCATTTCTCTTCCACCTGAATCTCAAATCACTTGCTCAGACTTTTTTCCAGTCTCTACTGGAATCTTCTTGCTTACCTCTTTTCCAAGTACAGCATTGCTTCTTGAGATAAATTTTCCTTCATGTAAAGGGAAGCAATACTGTCCATAAGATTCATGTAGTTCATACATGTCCCAGGAGCTCAGGCAGGTAGACCCTGTGGACCCTCTCTTTGGCCTTCAGTGCTCCACTATATGAGTTTCTGGCCTTTAGGCATGGACCCTGCTTGGCTCAGGGTTTCTGTTCCATCAAAATTCCATTTAAGGAATATGGGGATTATTGAGAATTAAGGAGGCATGTACAGGCAGATAGCTTGCATCTAGTTGATGAGGTTGAGAGTATTTTGAGTTCAATGTAATTAATTAACCAATATGCAGTTATTAAGCACTCACTGTATGCGAGGCACTGTGTTATGTCCTAGGAATATGGAGACACAAAATGACAAATATTCCTGATTCTCATGGCGTTTATGTTATACAGGAGGATATGTCATGTACACAGAGTACAGGACATATTGAGGAAGGAGAGAGGGTGAATGGGAAAACATTCTACAGATGGTGGCATGAGTTTAGCCTTGAAATGATGCCAGAGATTCTAGGAGTTGGAGGTGAGGGAAGTATAGGGGTTGGGGATTGGGGAAGGAGAATTTTTGACCCCATGGACAGAATGCCAACAACTACCCAGACAGTGACCATGTACAGCATCCACACAGAGACACTCTCCCATTCCGGTAAGATCCCATAGTGTATGTGTTATGGGTGGAGTTCTTCCTTAAATGGCGTTTGGCCCAAATATCCTTCTCTTTCCATCCATACTGAGGCTTACTGTGCCTCCCATGCTGAGAAATAACCCAAGAGCTTTATATCTAAGCAGGAAGCCTGACAATTGTCCCCATGAGGCTGTAGCAGAAGGAGAGGAATGATGAGAATGGACCTTTATTCAACCAATTGGTGCCTCAGTGCTGAGTGAGTTCCACTCTATAGAAGCTTCAACTCTCTTCCTTCTCTTCCCCTTAAAGGTATCTACACTTCCCTACTTTTCCTCTCCCCACTCTTGCCCTCTCTCCATGCAGTCTTTCCTCCTACACTCTCTTTGCCTCTTTCCCCACCGTATTGAGCAGAACCAAGAAATTCTTCCAGGAGGCTCATGACTCACCATTCACTTTGGTTTTCTAATTACTTAGGAGATGGTGCTATTGTGAGAGCTGGGCAGACATCCTTCTCTGGTCCATCACATTCCATACCCCCTCCTGAGCCCAACCTTAAACCAACAAGCAAGATAACATGTAGATTCAGGCTTCCTGGTCTTTTGATTACCAGCAGCAGCCTGGGCAGTCATCCCTAAAGCAATACATCATCTTAAGCACCCCCTTGCTGTGACTTGAATTCAGGCTTGGAATTCTTGTGGAAGACTTTGGATATGTAAGTTTTGCATCTGAGCTCTTTTGTTTTTTTCCTACTACAGACACTGATTTACTACACATGCATATATGCAGATGTGCATGCACACACACGCCATTCATTTAGAGAGGCATTTGCTTTTAAAGGGGTGAGAGAATTTGATTAATTCTACTTTTCATTTTTAGAAAAACTAGACCTAGAAACCCCCCTTAAGATTTAGAAAATATCATTGTTTTAGTATGACCCTAGAGGATAGAGCTAGGAGCGTGGATGGAAGTGGCAAAGAAACAAGTTTGGGTTTGATGTTAAGATAAACTTTCTAATAATTAGGACCAACTAAAAGAGGAATGACTGCCTTAGGAGGTCAGGGATTCTTGAGATCCTCTTCATTGTTTAAATATGTGGTCTCAGTTTGGTGAATGAAGGGTGGGGTTTGGAGTCTGGAGGACCTGGGTTCAAATCTTACATTGGACGCAACAGTTGTGTGATCCTGGGCAGGTCATTTCACCTTTCTCAGCCTCCAGTACCTCACAGGACTTTTATGGGGGTCAAATCAAATAACGTATATAAAGCAGTTTGGGAACTTTAATATACAAATAAATGTCCATTGTTATTATTGTTATTATTTTACTGATAAGGAAACTGAAGTTCAGAGAGTTTTCTAGGGAGAGGGAACAGCTGGTGAAAATGCTTAGAGTGAGGGTTTGGGGTATCATGTGCAAGGAATACTGAATTACTGGGTCACACAGCTGATAAGTGTTAGAACTAGGATTCCAATCCATATCTTCCTGACTCCAGTGTTTGCACCATGCCACAGCGTCTTTCCAATGTAGTGGTTGGAGGTTAAAAACTAAAAGTATCTCTCATCCCATTGCCGTATAGAGACTGCTTCATTAGAACTGAACTAGAATGGATACAGCATGTACATGCAGTGTTTTACCTTAAAAAATTTCTGCCAACATTCAGCACATTGGTGAATTTGGAGGGGGTGGCACCTAAGTTCAGAACCCACAGGAATAATTCCCTTCTTTTTTTTCCCTAAGGAAACCAGTGCCCTACCTTCCCACCCATCCTTGGAACATCTTAGCCCTTGGAATTGCTGGAGCAGAATTGTGAAATTATTGCTTGGAAGCTTTGGGACCTAGAATGTGTTTATTTTATTGTTACTTTAAGATTGGTAGAGTCAGTAACACCCCCTCGTCCCTTTTTTATCCTTTTAATGATAGTGTCAGGTTT
Organism: Pseudocheirus occidentalis; assembly: GCA_028646575.1. Taxonomy (NCBI): domain Eukaryota; kingdom Metazoa; phylum Chordata; class Mammalia; order Diprotodontia; family Pseudocheiridae; genus Pseudocheirus; species Pseudocheirus occidentalis. Next base: position 95,823 of record JAQQSW010000060.1, on the reverse strand, counting down.
CTAGCTGGGTGCTCTGAGGAAGCTGCGGGCAGAAGAAAAGGAAAAAAAAGAGGTAGAAAGATGCTTTTGCAAATTACCTAGGAGACAACCCTAGATGGGTCAGACCCAAGAAATGGCTTTGCCATAAAAATATTCATCTAACCTTCCCTCCCACCCATAGCATCACAAAATCTCAGAATCAGAAGGGACCTCAGCCACCATCGACTGAAGTCTGACCTATACCTGAACTAGAGTGCCCTCTGCCAAATTGCATGGCAAATGGTCATCTACCTTTTGCTTTGAGACCCCCACCACCTCCCGAGTAGGTGGGATCAGTCGGGTCCGAACCACCTACCTGTGAATATAGAACTCACTTCAGTTCAACAAGCACCTACTATGTGCTAGGCAATTTACTGGGTGTTGGGGATACAAAGACAAAAATAAAATGGTCCCTGTCCTCAAGGAGCTTACGTTCTAGTTCTAAGAAAGACCTATCTTCACAATTTATAGTCAGCCAAGGTAAAGAACGGCTACTTTCCCCTCTTTATTTGTGTTTCCCTTTTCCATTTTCTCCTTGCCCTCTGTTTACATGCCTCTCTCTTTTTCTATTCTCTTCCACCTTTCCCTTCTCTCCTCCCCCCTTGTGATTGTTTTCTATTACTTTTCCTTTGTCAACCAGCAAGTATCCATTGAGAGTTCACTATTTACTGAGCTCACTATTTACATCATATACTATTTACACAATTTGCCTAACATGCCTAGGATGGAAAGGATAAAAGGAGTATCAGCTTGTAATGGAGAGCTGGTGCATGTACAGAGTCCCTCTGATGGCATCTCTCCATGTGATGAGTGCTGGGGAGCTGGCTTCTGGGAGAGTAGGGATGACATATAAGGAAAGTGACTGGCGAGCGTGATGACATTCTGTAACTGGTTCTCATTGACTAAGCACATGGTGAAAGGGAACTCCTTGACTGGTTATGGAGGCATTAAAAGAACCCATAGTTAAATGTGGAAATAGAGTTTAATTTCTCTGTGGTTGGACTACTTTGGTTACAGGGTCCTAAGAGAGATAAAGCTGCAAAGGCAAAAGTCTTTGGGCCTTTTCCCCATGAAACAACTCATTTTCCCCTACTATATATGTCTTTGTCTTTGTCTTTGTCACCACCACCATCACCACCATCATCATCATTATCATCATCATCACCTTCTTTTTCTCCTCCTCTTCTTCCTCCTCCTTCTTCACCTTTTCTCCCCCTGTTCTGTGTCTTCTTTTCCTCTTCCTCCTTTTTTTACCCTTTTGCACTACCTTGAGTAGAGAGCTTCCCTTCCCCAATTCAACCAGGACAAAGAGCTTAGTGTTGTTAGAGATCCAAACAACTCTCCCCTCTGCTCAGTTCTCCTTCCCAAGGCAGACTATACAGTCTTCCAGGCTAGCCCTGAGTAGAGAAAGTACTATGAATCAATAGAGAGTTCTCCTTTGCCTCCCTGGACCTTCACAGTCCACATAACTCACTGAACCAATGAAGGGCAAGGTCCATGTTTGCTCTTCCACTCTGACTTTCTGCTCCTTGGCTATAGACCAACCTGGCCCAGAAACTCCTCACCTTGGTATGCTTCTTCTGCTGTAATTCTATCATACAGAATTAAGGTAAGTAGAGGCAAGAAAATAATGTATACAGTACCTACAATAATGTGTGCAAAAAGAATATCCATTAAAAACAAGAAAAGCGAATGTGACAAAAATACAAAGAAGTTTGGTTCCAAAGAAGAAATACGGGAAGATACCCCTAACCCCTCTTTGCGGCACTGGTGGGTTCACAAATGTGGTACATGTCACCTATTTTCAGACTATTTCAGTGTGGTGATCAGTTATGTTGGTTTTTAAAATTTTTTTGGTTTTAAGATGTTATTTATTATATGGAATGGCTCTCAGGAAGAGGGAGAGAGAGGAATATTGAGGGGAATATAATAATATAAAAAAATCCTAGAAGACACCAATATTTTCTTTTAATGAGGATAAACAGACTCCAGAGAGTGGGGACTGGAAAACTGGAGACAAATATGGGAGACAGTGAAGAAATGTGGAGATATGGATTTATGTCCAAGCTGCCCTTCTCAGCAATCACATGGCCCACATCAGAAAAAATTTATAAAAGTATGTTTTCCTATTCAACCATTTCCCTTCTTATCCTAGGTACCTTAATTTTTGGTGTGCAAAAGCTTTTCGTTTTCATGTAATCAAAGTTACCTATTTTATCTTTTGTAATTACTTCTATCCCTTGTTTGGTTAAGAATATATCGCCTATCCATTCCTATGAGAGGCGTGTGACTTTTTTTCTTTTTTTTTTTCTTTTTTAAAATAAGTGTTAATGTTAAGTGTTTAGTAAATGTTAAATGTCTGAGGCTTGATTTGAACTCAGGTCCTCCTGACTCCAGGGCTGATGCTATATCACTGCCCCACTTAGCTGCCCCTTTCCTCTATTTTTAATGGTATGATCTTTAATGTTAAGGTCATATTTATCACTAAAATCATTTAGATGTTAGTATAGTATGTAGTATAAGGTGTTGGTCCAAGCCAAATTTCTGTCAACCTTCTTTTCAATTTGTCCAGTAGTTTTATTAACTGGGGAGCCCATTCCTAAGTAAACTATGTTTTCTACTTTATCAAATATTGGGATATTGTGCTCCGTTGTTTCTGATTCTCCCTTGTCTAGTCTGTTGCATTAATCTAAGATTTTTCTTTTTTAGCCAAAACTAGCTAGTTTTCATGGCTGCTGCTTTATAATCTAGTTTGAGTTCAGAGAAACTAGGTCCTCTTCATCCCTATCTCTTTTCTTTCTTTTTCTTGATATTACAGCATTTTTGTATTTCCAAATACGTGTTATTATTTTTATCAAATTATATAAAGTGCCTCCTTGATAGTTTGATCAGCATTGTCTTAAAAGTGTAAATTAACTTTGGTATCATTATGATTTTTTTATCATGCTGGCTACAAGCCAGCCAAGGGCACTGAATATTCTACCAACAATTTAAGTTACTCTTTATTTCCTTCTGGAACACTCTATAATCAGAATTTTACAAACATTTTATATTTTTAGTAGGTTGACACCCAAATATTTTATGCATTTGGTGGTTATTTGGAATGGGACTTGCTTTTCTATTATTGCTTCTTGGGTTTTGTTCTAATTAGAAATGCTGCTGATTGTCGAGGATTTCTTTTATAGCCTGCAACTTTGCTAAAGCTGTTGTCTCATTTAACATCTCTGTTTATTCCCTAAAACTTTCTAAGTAAAGTATCATGTCATCAGCAAATAAAAATAGTTTTATCTCCTCTTTATCTATATTTGTGCCTTTATCTTTTTTTATCTTGTCATAATCCAATTGCCAGTATTTTTAGAAATATGGAAAGTAAAAGTGGGGCCAGTGCAAATCCTTCTTTTACTCCTGGATTTGTTGTGTAGGTGTTTAGTATCTATCCATTGAATATTATGCTTGCTTTTTTTTAGATACAGATACTTTAGTGATATCATTTAGAAAGATCCCCCATGCCTATGCTTTGTAAGCTTTTTGTTTTGTTTTGTTTTGTTTTAGCATAAATGAATGTTGTACTTTGCAAGACTTTTTCTGCATCTATTGAGACACTAATGTGGTTTTGGTTGTTTCTGTTTTTGATATGACTATGTTGATAATTATTCTACTTTTTAACTCCCCTTGTATCCTTGGCATAAATTTAACTTGGTCCTGACGAATGATTATAGGATGAATCACTATATTTTGACAGCATTTTATTTAAAAGTTTTGAAGTTATATTCACAGATAATATTGTCTATGGATCTTTTTCTGTGAATTGTCTTTCCCTGGTTTAGATATCGGCAAAGCTAGGGGGCGGAGTAGAGCATCACGTCCGGAGTCATGAAAACTTACCTTCCCAAGTTCAAATCCAGCTTCCCACACCTAGTAGTGGTGTGACCCTGAGCAAGTCACTATTTTCCTCAGTTCCTCATCTGTAAAATGAACTGGGGGGGGGCGGCTAGGTGGTGCAGCGAATAGAGCACCGGCCCTGGAGTCAGGAGGACCTGAGTTCAAATCCGGCCTCAGACACTTAACACAAAAAAACTAGCCGTGTGACCTTGGGCAAGTCACTTAACCCCAACTGCCCTCCAAAAAGAAAAAAAAATGAACTGGGGAAAGAAACAGATAAGTACTCCAGTATCTTTGCTAAGAAGACCCCAAATGGGGCTGTGAAGAGTTGGATACAATAGAAAAATTACTAAACAAGGCATTAGGACTATATTTGTTTCATAAAAGGAATGTGTAGTTTCATTTTAAAAAGACAAGACCAAGGGAGGAGCTCAGTCAGGTATCTTAATAAACCCCAAATTGTCCATCTTCCATCATTAATCAGTCATCTTCAATGTGGTGGCAATGACACAAATACACAGGCAGAACCATTGCCATGGACTTTCTGCATGAGGCAGGAAGGACTGGAGACAAGGGGAATTTCTATCTGGTCAAATAATTCATCTTGTTCAGGGAATTTCATCCCCCATTCAGCAGTTAGTAGAAGGAGGGGCCCACCTGCTACCTGAGACCCTGCAAAATCTCTGACATGAAGGAGTTTTTAACTTATTTATTCAACAAATGTTTATTACACTTTTATTAAACCATTAAAACCTTGCCAACTAAAACACAGACTACAAACAAGTTTCACTGCATAGACTCTGACCTCAAGGAGCTTGTAATCAGGTTAAGGAGACCTGACTAATTCACTTGAAAAGGTGAATTAGTAATAAGGGATTAAAAACAGATAACAAAGAGATAAGATGAAGGGACTGAACAGCAACATCAACAAGAAATGTCACGAGGCAAAATTTCTTTAAGCATAATCTGTTCCTGTTTGGGAAGATAAGAGTTTTGCACTCTGGACCTTGGATGAATCATAGGTTCATTTAGTGAGGTTTCCCCAAAGCCATAAAGACCCAGTTCCCCCATGCTTTCCTACACAGCCCACAAGTCTTGTGTTGGCGATCTAGCCTTCCTCTGGTGCTCTCCAGGGTACCACTTACTCCCATCTGTCTCATTCTCTCCAAAGGTTCCCTCTTTTCCTAGTCCTGCACTGCCTCATGCTATACTTAGCTTATCCCCCCCCCCCATATATCTTTCCATTAAGGTTCAGTTGATTTACAAGTTTTATTTTGCTTTTTTTTTTTGGAGGGCAATTGGGGTTAAGTGACTTGCCCAAGGTCACATGGCTAGTTTTTTTTGTGTGTGTGTGTGTGTTAAGTGTCTGAGGTCGGATTTGAACTCAGGTACTCCTGACTCCAGGTCCGGTGCTCTATTCACTGCGCCACCTAGCCGCCCCAAGTTTTATTTTTCTAAGGTCATGGCATACATGGTCATGGCTGGCAGTCACACAGTATCACTAGAGACCATACCATTGCTGAAGAGATGGACTTGCGTGGCAGTGAGAAGGTTAAAAGACCCTACATTCATAGAGGCAGAGTGAGAAGACACCTCCTAGTTTAACCTCATCGCTTTAGAGGGGAGGAAATTAGTGCCCAAATTGAGGAAGGGGCTTGTTCTGGGTCACACAGGCAAGGACCCAGGATGATAATGACAATAAACAAGAACTATGCCAGAATCCCCTTCAATAAATGTTAATGAATCAGCAGATAAAGTGTTGAGCTTGGAGTCAGGAAGACTCAGGTTCAAGTCTTACCCCTGACATGTACTAGCTCTGTGACCCAGAGTAAGACTCTTCAATCATCTGAGCTTTACTTTACGCAACTAAAAAACAGAAATGGTGATTCCTGTAGAACCTGCTTCAAAGGGTTGATGTGAAGTTCATGGTCAATAATATTATATGTAAATGTCAGTCATTACTAGGTCTCGAGAGAGAGTCTATCTGGGATCATCTGCCGTCTTGATCTTCTTCATGGCAACAGCAGGGTCATATGATCCAATGGTGAAATGGTGCTTCTTCCTACCTAGAAGCCTATGGTGGAGCCAGCTCTGACCTGTTCCCTGGTAACAAGTGTGTGATCCTGGGTAAGTCATTTAACATCCATCAGTTTACTCATCTGTAAAATGATTAATAATAATAATAATAATACCTCTCATGGTTGTTATGGGAATCAAATGAGATATTTGTAAAAGTGCTTAGCAAATCTTAAAGCACTGTGTTAACACCAGCTATTATTATTATGATTATTGGTCTTTGGCTGAGAATGTGAGAGGAGCTAGTGTAAACATCCACAAGTTGTGAAGAGATGCAGGGGACACAGATTCCAAGGCTCAACCATGGGCAGCAGGTGGCAGGAGCAGATGCTGTTGCCTCCAGGAACACAAATACAGGAAATGAACACAAACAAATGCTCTCCGGCTACTTTGCATTTATTCATCTATTTTCTCTTTTATGTTTATTCTCTATGTTTACTTAAACATGTCCTTGGGGTCTCCTCCATCAGAAGATGCATCCTTGCCCCTAGAGATGACTTCATTTTCTAGTACCCTAGTGTCCAGCGCAGTGTCCGGTATGTAGTAGTTGCTTAATAAATGTACGTTGATTAACTGGTTGTTGTTTGGTTATTTTTGTATTCCCAGGACAATGCTTTATCTACTTTTAAGTTGTTTCGGTCACGTCCAACTCTCCATGGCCCCATTTGGGGTTTTCTAGGCAAAGACACTGGAGCGGTTTGCCATTTCCTTCTCTAGCTCATGTGACAGATGAGGAAACTGAGGCAAATAGGGTTAAGTGACTTAGCCAGGCTGTGAACATTAAGTAACTAGTATTAAGTAACCAATAAGTGTCTGAGGCTGGATTTGAACTCAAGAAGATGAGTCTTCCTGATTCTAGTACTCTACCCACTGTGACACCCCCTAGCTACTCAGTTTATATAGTGAGCGCTTCATAAATGCTTGGTACTATGGGAGGTCCTTGGGGGTGGTAGGCCTACCCAAATGGAGAACAGAGAAGGAAGGAAGGAAGAATGTTTTCCTGTGGGAAGTAAAATTTAAGTAGGATTATTAAAGGTTTGGCAGAAATTCAACAATTCCTTGCATTTTTTTTTTTTGGTCTAGATCTGTATTTTTTTCAGAGTAAGGAGCTTTTGGTGCGAAGTTCCCTCTACTAATGCAGACTGGCCCCTTCTCTATAATTTATCCCGTTAAAGAGAAGTTTTTAAGCTGGCATCCAAGGGATAGGCTTCAGGAATTCTGAAGCTATATGAGAAAAGAGTTACCCCTTTGTTTTCACTCACCTCTCACCAAAATTTAATATTTCTTTCAATGATGATTGTAGGTAACAAACAATTTTCCCTATATGGAGAAAAAGTTACTCCTTTATTTTCACTCACCTCTACCCAAAATTTAGTATTTCCTTCGGTTATGAATGTAGGCCAGCAAACAATTTGTGCTGGGCTGGTGCTGGCACCTTCCCAGTTTGTATTGGTCTGAACAGCCACAGTCAGAAGCACGGTGCCTTGACCCCACCATAGTGATGCCACTTGGATCCTCTTGGAATCCGGAGGACGACAGTAAGAGAAGCAAACGCTCTTCTGAGAGGGGGTCCATCCACTCCTCCACACTGCCAAAAGGAGTTCAGGACACAAGCACACACAAAGGTAAAAACCCTTGTCTTAGAGAGGTGCTAGGCTTCAGTGACTTATCCAAGGTCACACTTGAAGTTGGGTTTGCCTGACTCCTACCTTGTACATGATAGACACTTAGTAAATGTTCATTAAATAGGAGGTGAGGAAAGCAGTTCCAGGCTGAGAGAATGGCATGGCCAAAGGGCTATAGGTGGGAAGAGTGTGTCAGGTTGCTTTGGAGACAAAGTTCGGATAGAGGGCAGGATATGGGTGGAGAAATTATGTGAGTTAACACTGGAAAAGTAATCATAATTTCCATTTATAGAGGACTGTGGGATTAGAGCTGAAAGTGGCCTTCAAGAGAGATCAGTCTTCTCCTCTCACCCCCAGGTCTCTGAGGGATGAGGCTGCCTCTGAATCTTACAGCACAGCAGAAATGCTAGTTACTAGTGTTATTATATGGCATCTCTGGAGTTAACTATAATGACGATTCTTTGATGCCTTTTATCAGAGGTTTTCAAAGCACTACCATATCTATTTTGTAGACAAGGAAAGTCAGACTTTTAAAAAGCCTCACAGTTTGTCCCAGGCCTCAGGTCAGCTGGCTGGAAGGGGATTTCTGGCTCTACCCAGTTCTGGTGTCCAGGACACTAGACCATGTGCTCTCCCCTTTGCCAGAGGTAATTGAAACACCCTGGGGTAGGGTGTTTCTTTCATGGCCAGCTCAGGAAGCAGATCAAAAGAATATATTTACTAAGCTGATGTCTTAAAAGTGATGCATTGGTCCAAGGCATATTGTACCCCCTATACTTCTAAAGTCAGGGAATTATCTAGGGGGTAGTCTGAAGGATCCAACTACGTGGTCAATTCAGTGGAAATCATCATACAATGGTCATAGAAGAGGCTAGTGTGATCTTGGGCTCTATTGAGTACCAAAAATGAAGGATGGGATATTTCTCCAAGGGATTTTGCCCAGGTCAGAACACACCTAAGGTGTGTTTAACAGGCATTTGTTAAGCAACATTATGTGGCAGGCTCTGCTCAGGAGATACAAAGAAAGGGTAAAAGACCATCTCTGCTCTCATAGCTCTCAGTCTAGTGGGGTGGACAACATAAAAAGCACCAGGTGTAGACAAGACACAGACAGGATAAAGCAGAGATGATCACGTGAGATTAGGGGACCCCGGGGCGGCTAGGTGGCGCAGTGAATAGAGCACCGGCCCTGGAGTCAGGAGTACCTGAGTTCAAATCCGGCCTCAGACACTTAACACAAAAATCTAGCCGTGTGACCTTGGGCAAGTCACTTAACCCCAACTGCCCTCCAAAAAAAAAAGCAAAAAAAAAAAAAAAGCAAAAAGAGATTAGGGGACCCAGAAAATCCAAGAGGCATCAGTGATAACCAAGGGAATTCTAGGCTTGGGGAACAACCATGAAAATGTAGAGAGTCAGATGAGGATTCTTGTGTTAGGTACATTACTAAGGTCAGACTCATTGAATCACCAAGTGCCTGAAGGGGAGTGAAGTAGAAGACTGGAGAGGTGGAAAGAGATCAGGCTATGGAGGGCTTTAAAAGCCAGAGGATTTTATCCTTGATTGGAGTCAATAGAGAGTCAATGGATTACACTGAGTAGATCTGACTGCTAGACCTGGATTTTAGGAACATCATTTTGATAGTTGAGTAGAGAATGGACTGGAGTGGGGAGGGACTTCTGGCAGTCAGACCCATCAGTGTGTTACTGCATTTGTCCAAATGTGAGGAGATGAGGACGGTATCAGGGAGGTAACAGTATCAGAGGAGGGAAGGAGGCATATACAAGAGGTAATGAAAAGGTAGAATTAATAAGACTTGGAGACAGAGAAGTGAAGAAGGATTGAGGAAAGGACATTTGATCTGACAATGAAGAGATGGATCATGGGTAACTTTAGACCAAGCAGTTTGGATTAAATGATGACACTGGAAACCAGATTGTAAAGAGTGAGGAAAAGAGTAAGAGGAGAGAGAGATAAGAGGCACTTGTTAGAGATGACCTTCCGAAGAAGGATGGTTTTTAAATTTTGGTTGCCTCATTTTAAGAAGGGCATTGAGAAACTGGAACATATTCAATCAATAAGCATTTATTAAGTGCTTTCTGTTTGCTTGACACTGGGTTAAACACCAGGATACAAAGAAAGGCAAAACCAAACCCTGTCCTCAAGGAGCTTACATTCTAACGTTCAGGGAAGTCAACCAGGATGGTGAAGGTCTTTGAGTTTCTGGTACAAGTGAATCAATTGAAGGAAGCAAGGAGGGAAGTTTGACGGGCAAAGAGGGGAAGAGTTAAGGTAGGCACAATAGCCATCTTCACGTCTTTGAAGGGCTTCAGTGTGGACTCATTCTGCTTAGTCCCAGAGGGCAGAAGTTGGAGTAATGGATAGAAGAGAAAAGAGACACAGAGCTGGATTCTGTGGAAATAAAACCCTTTTTAATAATAAAAGCTATGTAACCATGGGATGGACTGCCTTGGGAGACAATGGATTCCACTTTGGTAGAGGTCTTTGGGTGGGAGTGAGATGCCCTCTTTTGGGGGTGGGGGTGGGGGAATGTTGCAGACAGCGTTTCTGTGCAGAATTTAGAAAGATAAAGGGATTCAGTCGACAGGATATTGAACCTGGAGTCAGAAGACCTTGGTTCAGATCCTGCTCTTAGACACTTAGTAGTTGTGTTAAGCCGGTCACTTGCCTTTCTTGTAAAATGAAGCAGTTGGCCTTGATGGTCTCAAATGTCTCTCTCAGGGTCGAAATCTATGATCCAATGATTAGATAAGAAGGGATTCTGAGGTCCATTCCCACCCTGACACTGGGATTCTGTGCTCTGCAGTCACCACGAGTTCACGTGCCCAAGCTGCCCACCCTGTTCCTTCTCACCATCTGCATCTCTCTGATGTTTGCTTTGTAAATAAGCCAGCAGAGTCAAAAACCTGAATACAGCAGCCTCCCCTCTCTTCCTGTGTCCCCTTGTTTATGGATGGGCAATTCAGTGGCTCGGCTCTGTAACTTTCAGTTTGTACTTACATCATTATTATCATAAAATCCTCATTCAGTATCTCCTTTAGATTTGGAAAGCTGCCAAAAAATGAAAACAAAAAAACCGCAACCCCGAGCCCCACCCAATTCCTCCATCTAACCTGCCTGCCAGATTGCACTGTAATTATCCCTAATTAGAATGCCCAACAGTATTTCAATAGATTTTTTTTTCTTAGGAACTCAGCTTGTTTCACAGATAATGGGTCTTCTCCTGCCTAGGCCCAGGGTGAGAGCAAAGTCAACCTGCCTTATTAGACCTTTGGGCAGTGTCCAGCTACTTCCTCTCAATGTCCCAGTCTGGATAATGCCACTCCCAGCTGAAAATAATCAGGATTGCCCAGCTAGGGAGTGGGACGGCCTTGGAGATGTACTTTTTTCTTCCTTCCCTGGATTAAGTGTCTTCCACATCCAGGTTAATTGTCATTTCTCTCTCTTTCTTTTCTTCAGGTAAATCGACCCTTCTGAGTCTAAACTTCATTTTCTTAATCAACTAGAAACAAATATTTGTTACACTTCAGCTATGTGCCTGTGCCAGGTGCTAGGGATTCAAAGACAAAATGAAAGTCTTTGCCCTCATCAGAGAGTGTATACTCTACCTGGGGAAATAACATGTGCATGTTTAATTTAATAAGAGAAAGAGAGAGAGAAAGAGAGAGAGAGACAGAGACAGAGAGAGAGAGACAGAGAGAGACAGAGAGACAGAGAGAGAAGAGAGAGAGAAGAGAGAGAAGAGAGAGAAGAGAGACAGAGAGAGAAAAGAGAGAGAAAAGAGAGAGAAAAGAGAAAGGAGAGAGAAAGAGAGAAAAGAGAGAGAGGAGAGAGAGAAAGAGAGAGAGAGGAAAGAGAGAGAAAGA
>JAQQSW010000060.1:0-83838 GCA_028646575.1 Pseudocheirus occidentalis | reverse complement strand
GAATCTAGGTGATTGTCTGGTAGATTCAGGAGGGAGCTGGGACCAGGGAAGAGGATCCAGGGAACCAGAGAGACCACAAAGAGACAAAGTGAAGAAAAGGCCTCCCCTTGGACTAAACTGAGGTTTGTTGGAAATCAAGGGGTGGAAGGATTGTGTGGTTGTCTAAGAACTTTATTTGGAAACTAAATTTTATGGTTGCCCCAGGAGTGGAAGATCAGTATATTGTGAATTGTTTATTGAATCAACTCCCTCTTAGGGAAACTAGGTCATTCCTTTTGTTAATTGATTGATTGAATCTTTAAATGTGAAACTGGTTTCTCCGTTAGGGAAACCAGGTGATTTTTCTCTTGTTCCTTGTTCCTTTCTGTAATAAGATATAATATTGAGACTTTCCTCGTTCTATAATATATTGTATATAATATTGTGAATTGTTGATACTGTGAACATTGTACTGAATCTAGATTTGTAATGGAATAAACAGAGTGTTCACTAATACTGTGTAATCCGAATCTTAAAAGCTGTTCACAGTAGTATTGTCTCAGGAATCTACCACTGATTGGCTTTACAGCACTTTACAATCATTACCTCATTTGATTCTCACAACAGTTCTAGGAGGTTGGTGCTATTAATACCTCCATTTTACAGATGAAGAAACTGAGGAAGATAGGGGTTAAATGACTTGCCCAGGGTCACACAGCTAGTATATATCTGAGGCTGGATTTGAACTCTGGCCTTTCTGACTCCAGGCCCAGAACCCTGGCCGATATGGGTAGCACCTAGCTGCCCGATGCTAATGGACAGCATTAGAATTCCCAACTTAGTGTCAGTCAGACCTGGGTTCAAATGCTGTCTTAGACATTTGCTAGGTCTGCATATAGTTATGAATATAGTATTGCAACCATGTGTTTTTTGGTTTGGTTATTCATTCATGGCCAATTCTTTGCAACCTCTTTATGGTGTTTTCTTGGCAAAGATGCTAGAGTGGTTTGTCATTTTGTTCTAGAGTGAATTAAAACAAACAGAGATTAAGTGACTGGATTTGAACTCAGGTCTTCCTGAGACTCCAGTATATAAATATATTAACAGAATCATATATTTAGAGTTGGAAGCTACATTAGAGCCCAAAGGACTCATGATGAAAAATGCTATTCACCTCCAGAGAAAGAATAGAAGTTGTCTGAATACAGATTGAAGCTGTTTTCATTTTGTTTCCTTCCTTCCCTCCTTCCTTCCTTCCCTCCTTCCTTCCTTCCTTCCTTCCCTCCTTCCTTCCTTCCCTTCTTCCTTCCTTCCTTCCTTCCTTCCTTCCTTCCTTCCTTCCTTCTTTCCTTCCTTTCTTCCCTCCTTCCTTCCCTCTTTCCTTCCTTCCCTCCTTCCTTCCTGTCTGTCTTTCTTTCTGCCTTTCTGTTTACTTGTACAAAATGACTAATATGGAAATATTTTACATGATTGCACATATATAACCTTTATCAGATTGCTGTCATCTTAGGGATGGGGAGAGGAGAAGAGGGTAAGAAGGAATGGAGTTTGGACCTCAAAGCTTAAAACCAACAACAACAAATGATAAAAAAAACTGTTTTAACATGTAATTGGTAAAAATATAAGATATTTTAAAAAAAGAAATAAAAGCTATCTATAGTCACATGAAAAAATACTCTAAATTACTATTGATTAGAGAAATACAAATTAAAACATCTCAGAGGAATCATCCCATACCTACAAGACTGGATAATAGGACAGAAAAAGGAAATGACAAATGCTGGAGGGGATGTGGAAAGGCAGAGCACTAATGTATTGTTGGTGGAATTGTGAACTCATCTAACCATTCTGGAAAGCAATTTGAAACCATGCCCACAGGGTTATAAAATTGTGCATACCCTTTGATCCAGGAATACCATACTAGGTCTATATTCCAGAGAGATCTAAGAAAAGGGGAAAGGACCTATATGTACAAAAACTATTTACGGGAGTTCTTTTTGTGATGGTATTAAAAATGGAGGGGATGTCCATCAGTTGGGGGAATTACTGAATGAGTTGTTATATGATTGTAATGGAATATTATAAGAAATAGAAGAAATGATGAGCAGGATGGTTTCAGAGAAACCTGGGAAGACTTATCTGAACTGATGTAAAGTGAAGTGAGCAGAGCCAGGAGACCACTGTATTTAGTAACAATAATATTGTATTATGAATGACTTATGAATGACTTAGCTATTCTCAACAATATAATGATGCAAGATAATCCCAAAGGACTCATGATGAAAAATGCTATCCATCTCCAGAGAAAGAATTGATAAGAGTCTGAATGCAGATCAAAGCATATTAAAAGAAAAAGCCTTTCTATATTTTCTCGGGTTACTTTTTTGTTCTGTGTTTTCTTTCACAACATGGCTAATATAAAAATATGTTTTGTATGACTACACATGTGTAACCTAATTCAAATTGCTTGCCATCTGAGGAAGTGGGGAGGGGAAGAAGGGAGAGAATTTGGAACTCAAAATTTTTAAAAATTAGTGTTAAAATGTGCTTTTACATGTAATTAGAAAAAATAAGATATCAATAAAAAAGAAAACCAGCCCTGAGCAACATAGTCTGCATTCTGTATTAACAAAGGACAGAGAAGCCCTAGAGAAGGCAGCTGTTGCTGCTGCTGCTGCTGCTGATATGGCCTGCCAACCAGGACAGTTGCTGTTGGAGTAAAACCTCTTCATGAACAGGAAGGCATGTATAGAGATTCTTTGTTTGCTCTAGTCCTAGCAGTTTTCTGCACCCCACAGGGGCTTACAGTTTGTTAGATTGATTTATTTTTTTTTTCTTTTTTGGAGGGCAATTGGGGTTAAGTGACTTGCCCAAGATTACATGGCTAGGTTTTGTGCTAAGTATCTGAGGCTAGATTTGAACTCAGGTCCTCCTGATTCCAGGGCTCTATTCACTGAGTCACCTAGACGCCCCTGATTGATTTACTTCTAATACAAAAACATCAAATGGAATAATCTCAGTGGAAGAGCTTTGGAAGTTGTAAAGCCTTTTATAAATGCCAGGGACCACTACAATCACTGCCCCCAGAGGCAGCATCAGCACACAGTGGACAGATTGCTGGATTTGTATTCTGAGGACCTGGCTCCAAATTCTGGTTCCATCACTTGTCTGTGTGTCTGAGCAAGTCTGGGCCTCAGTTTCCTCATCTGTAAAACAGGGGGGCTCCTACTAGATGACCCCTGACATCCATCTCAGCCTTAGATCTTGGATCTTGTGCTAAGCAGTGCCAACCACTGGGGGCCTCTGAGCATGAAGAAAATCACAGCAGCTGACACATCTATATCCGACCCTCACAACAGTGGTGAAAAATAGGAACTATTATTATGCCTATTTTCCGGTTGAGCCTCAGAGAAGCTGAGTGTCTTGCTTACAGAGGAGTAGCTGTCCCAGCACATCTCTGCAAAGCCCAATTAGGGATGATCCAGCACCTTAGGCTTTCTTGTTCTCTACAGACTGAGGAAGGTTTCCAAACTACAGAGGAAATGATGTCCTGCATTTTTCTGTAAAGCGTATCTCAGCCTGCGGCTCGTTCTGACTCCATCTTCTCCATTTTTCATGTCCCCTTTCTTTCTCTCACCTCCAGTTTTTTAAGAACCAGACCATCATTTACACCTTTTGTTTTTACATTATCTGAACTTCCCAATACACTAATGCTCCTAGAAAGCCATCCCTTATAACAAAGAACATTTTTTTTAAAGAACAAAACAGTTCAGCAAAACTAGCCATTGAAGAAACAGAAGTCTGATATTTTCTGTAGCATTCCACACCTCTGCAAAGACCATGGGGGATCGCTTCCTGTTCTTCAATGTTTTGCTTCATTTTCCTTTCTTTTCTGGTCCTAGCTCCCCAGTTCTTCTTTAGGGTCCTCTTTTACTGAAGATGAATTTCTCTCAAAATTAAGCACCAAGTTTGAATTCTGCCTTCTGACATTGGCTGTGTGACCCTGGAAAAGTCACCCTCCCTTCTTGTCTCATTGTCTCGTCTATGAAATGAGGATAATAACACTTCTAGTCCTTACCTCCCTCAGAGAGTTTTTGTTGAGGATCATAACCTCACAGATCTAGAGCTGCAAGGGGCTCCAGGGACCATCTAGGCCAACCCCCTCGTTTTCCATGTGAGGAAACTGAGGCAAGAGATGGAAGTGATTTGGCTAGGGTCATTCAGCAATGACCACCAGAGAGAGGGCTCTGAACTTTCATCCTCAGACACATTGGCTATAGTTCTTTCCTTTGTACAATAAAGACCTTACCTAGCTTAGGGAGGTACCTAAAAGTTAGTAATTGTTGTTGTTGTTGTCATTCTTGAAAAGGACCATGACAGAGTAGAAATGATGCCATGACAGAATCAGGAGATAGGTTAGGGCTGGATAAGTAGATCTGAGAATCATCATTATAGATGGTGGAATGGAATCTGTGGGAGCTGATGAGATCACCAAGGGATGGTGACTTAGAGATACCTGCCATGGTGGAGAGAGTCAGAAGCCCTGGGTTTGAATCCTGCCTATATGTCACGTGTAACCTGGGACCAGTAACTTTACCTAAGTACCAAGGGAACTTTCTAACACTATCATTTGCACAGATTGGTGCTGACTAGCATTGGTAGAAGGAGCTTCCTGACTGGTGCTTCCCTCTGCCTCTGGAGGGGTTTCCTCTCACAGGCTTCCTCTCACTCCTTAAAATTATTTCTAAAATGTGTCTTTCTTTTCCCTTTTCCATCCTGTGTTACCACACCAGACCTTTCTAGCTACACACCCTTTAAAAAGGACTTCAGTCCTCAAGTGTTGATACATAAAGTAATATAACCATGTTGTTATTCTGTCCAAATCATGGATGTCAATTGTCAAAGTTCAATAACTAACCCAGACATTCTAATTAAGCAGATAGCTTCCCTTCTGCAGATTAGGACAAATATCTCACGTCACGTCTTCACCATTCAACTGATACTGCTTTCTCCTGTTACTGAAGATCTCTTGGTCACCAAATCCAATGTCCTTCACTCCACCTTCCTATTTCATGACCTCTGCAGTCTTTAGCATTGTTGATTACTCTCTTCTTGACATGCTTTTTTGTAGGTTTTCTATCCTGATTCTGCCTGCCCTAATCCTCTGACTACAGCTCTGACCCTCCTCATTCTCCTTTGCTGGATCTTCATCCTGGGCATCCTTGAGAAATGTGGGTGTCTTCTAAGGCTCTGTCCTGGAACCTCTTCACTTCTTCCTCCATCCCTTGGTGATCTCATGAGCTCCCATAGATTCCATTCTTCCCTCTATAATGATGATTCTCAGATCTACTTATCCAACCCTAACCCATCTCCTGATCCTGTCATGGCATCATCTCCCCTCTGTCATGGTCCTCTTCAAGAATGACAACAATGACAATCTCCTGACCCACAGTCTCACATCTCCAATTTGGACATTTCAAACTGGGTGTCCTATAGACATCTTAAACTTGAAATGCCCTAAACTGAACTCATTATCTTTCCTCCTAAATCCTCCATTCTTTCTAACTCCATTACTCTTGACGGCACTGCTAGCCTCCTAGTCACCCAGGTTCACAACTTAGATGTGATCCTCCACTCTTCACTCTCTCTAATCACTGTATCTCATTTGCTGCTGAGTTTTATTGATTCTTCCTTCATAATATCCCTCCAATGAGAGATCTTCTCCAATCTTCTCTGTTACTGCTGACACTCTGGGGATAAGTCATCATACTTTGGACTATTACAATTACCTGCTGGTAGGTCTGCTTCCTATCGGTTCCTCCCCATTCAGCTGTCAAATTAGTCTTCCTAAAGATATGGTCTGACCAGGTCACCCCACCATCACCCCATCCAATCAACTCTAGTGGCTCCTAATTGCCTCAAGACCCAAATATAGAATCTTCTGTTGGGCTTTCAAAGCTCTCCATGACCTGGTCCCTTCTGGTCTTTCCAGGCTTCTTCCACCTTTCATTCCCATGCTCCCCATGATCCAGTGCACTGGCCTCTTGCTCCTGCTCACACCCTTGACTTTTTCCACCGACTGAGCCCCATGCTGGAAAGCTGTCCCTCTTCATTTCCTCCTCCTGGCTTCCCTGAAGTCTTTGCTAAAATCCCACTTTCTATGGGAAGGCTTACCCAGTCCTCCTCCCTCTGAGATTCTATCCAATCTGTAGCTGTCTTTCCCATTAGACTGAACTCCTTGAGAGACTTTCTTTATATCACCAGCTCTTACCCCAGCATCTGGCACATAGTAGGTGCTCAGTAAATGCTTAATGACTGATTTGAAACAGAAACAGTGTTATCTAGATATCAGAGACAATATCACAGGTAAGTAATATCACCCAAACACATTACTCCAAGGAGAGTCAGAATCAGCTCAACAATGAAAGCCAGAAGGCATGGAGAAATAGCAAGGTGATTTGTAATGTGAGCAGTCTATGTGGCACCCATTTTGTAAGGGGCCTTGGGAATTCTAAACCAATCTCTGGAGGGCACAGGGTTGATAGGAAAGTAGGAGGTGAACATGGGCAGGACAATCATATTCTTCGTCATTGTCCGTAACGTTTAGAGTTATTGGATTGATTTCTAGTTTATGTTCTGTGTTAAGCTGTTTTGGACCATCCCTCTCACAGCTTCAAAAAAACTACATGCATATAGTTTCATATTAGAAGAGGGTTGAAAAAATCACAATTCCCCAATTTTTCTTCTTCCTTTTGGCATTTGCCTAATTAAAGTCCTGCAGGTTAAATACTGTTTCTTTCTCTGATTTTCCATCATTCTTTTTGAGCTTTTTTCACAAGGCTGTGTCAAAGCAATGGCAAACTTCTGAGAAGACTGAGATATAGAAATACATTCCTCTCACTGTATTGTTATACAACTGTAAATTATGTAATAAACAAAAGTCGATTAGGGGTTGCTATTAACTATCTCTGTCTCTGTGATTTTACTAGTTTCAAGGACTTCCGGAGGGATAACCTCCCTCTACCAATGCAGATGGGGGACTGTTCTGCCATCTATAGCCCTGGAGAGTGGCCTGGGCAAGTCACTTTCCTAGCCTGAGGCAGCTCTGACTGTCATTAGCAAGGTTTTTTAAAAAAAAAAACTCTTCCCCATTAAAAGGGGCAAAGGTACCTCATCATGGTAGAGTAGATGGAGCTGAGCTTTGAGCAGTAATGCTTGGGTTCATGACACATAATGGCTGTGTGGTCCTGGGCAAATCACTTACTTCTCAGAGTTCTACGCTACTCACTAAGTGCATAAGGAGAAGGTGAGGAACAGCTTTGGTGGGGGAATTTCCCTCACCTGGAAATTCTTCCAGTGAAACCATAGGCTCAGTCTCTTTCCTACTATGTTACTTAGCAGTTCTCAGATTTGAACACAAGAAAGGCATTGAAGTGGTAGGAACCCCATGGAGTTGGTTCATTTGAAGGAAACTTGGGGAGAATTGTACAAAGTTCAGGAATGTTCTCAATGATCATTTAGTGCTAACACAGATCAGGGCTGAGGGGTGACAGGTGCATGGGCACACAGTAAGAGTCCTAATATCTGGAAATGCCAAGAGAAAATGATGTAAGTCTCCAGCATGTTGGATTGACCCCCAGTGCTGAACTTTGGAAAGGATATGGACCAAAGTTTCACTGAGGGGCAGGAATGGATAGGTGTAGTTGGTAGGAACTCCCAAATCAAGAAGATGGAAGATGTATTTGGGGCATGTGAGAAAAAAAAAAGAATGATGGCATCCATATAGTATTTTAAGGTTTGCAAAATGTATTACGTATTCTATCACTCCATCCATAGATTTATGATCTATGCTATAAGTGTTATTAGCATTCCTCACTTTACAGATGGGGAAACTGAGGACTCAGATGTCAAGTGATTTGTTCATGGGTATAGAGCTTCCCTTTTCATACTATTTTATTTTTTCCAATTACATGTAATGACAATTTTAATATTTATTTTAAAATATTTTTGAGTTTCAAATTTTCTCCTTCCTCCCCTCCCTAAAATGGTAAGCAATTTGATATAGGTCACATATGTGCAATCATGTAAACATATTTCCACATTAGTCATGTTGTGAGGGAATACTGTTTTCTTAAGAAACCCTTGCTGGTAGTATTTCTGATCATTAAATATTTCTTTTGAAAATAATTGATATTGGGGCGGGTAGGTGGTACAGTGAACAGAGCACCTGAGTTCAAATCCAGCCTCAGACACTTAACACTTACTAGCCAGTGTGACCTTGGGCAAGTCACTTAACCCCAATTTCCCTGACCTCCCCCCTCCAAAAAAAGAAAAAACAAACAAAAATAAATAGTGGCTATCATCATTTTCACTTTCTGACATTTTGGGTTGAGGTTTTAAAGTACTTTATGCTGGCTCTCCAGACTTCTCCCCAGACAACCTCAAACTTATCTCCAATTAAAATTCTTCCAAATGACCTTACAGATCTCCTCATCTTTTCTTTCAGCAAACAGTCCCATTTATTTCTATTTCCTCCTCCCCACCTTTCTTGTCTTCTTTTTGTTAAATTTTTAAAAATACATCCAAAGCCCCCCTCCTCCAAAAAAGCTCCTCTGATTTCTCAGAATTAAAACTGAGGCCTATTCTTAGAGGAAAAAAATATATATCTTTTTTAAATAAAAAAACCCCTCCACAGATCCAATACTGTATTTCAATGGATGTAACTGTTCACAATTACTCAGGCCAACCAGAATTTTCTTTCAAGAGGTGGTTTATCTGTGGATACTCACGTTTCACCTTTGGACTTCCCCACATCTATTCTGGTGGTTTTCTCATGTGAACAACATTTTGGTGGATTCACCTCAGTTCCTTCCTTATCAACTTGGTGTCTTTTTTTTCTTCTGTGTTTCAACTCAGATGACTACTTGACAGCCTGAATGTCTGACTGCTTCCCCCAGTGATCTAATTTAATTTTTAAAACAGAAACATACTCACAAATATACAGACATATATGTGTACACACACACACACACACACACACACACACACACCTCAGTTCCCTCCTCCAACCAAATCTAGAGATTTTGTCCAGCTCCTGGCTTATAAAAAAGGGAAGCCTTGTCGCCAAAGTTAGCATTTCATCTGAGTTTCTCCCTATTTATAATGAAGTGGACTGGGAAAAGAAAGGTTCCCCAGGCCTCTTCCTATTACAATAACTCTATTGTAATTCCCTGAAAGCAGGTGGGATTCACTTACTCTTTCTTGAAGTATGCAGTCAAAATAAATAGGTACATTTTTGTTACAAAGCTTCCGCTATCGCTTCTCAACCTAGACAAAAGTGTGCTTCAGCATACAGAAGTCATCTGAAGCAAAGAAGCAGAACAAAAATTTTCCTTTGCCCAAACGTAAAAGGTACTGTCCACCTGCTGGAAACACTTTCTCTACATCATTGTCAGCCTCTGAAAGGTTACCTACCTATGGAGGATGAAAAGGCTAGGTTACCAGCAACGGGAAATAAAATACTCCCGGAAAAATACTACCAAATAAAAGGTGAGTTGGGGAGCAATGGTGTAGTCCCCCCTTTCTTGATCCCCCTCCCCACCCTAGAATTTGGTTTGCAAATCTTTTCACGTTTGCAGCTTTTGCCCCTTCTGTCTCTGGAAAGCCTTCTCCCAGTTAGAGCCTTACAGCTGTAATATGTCTGGCCAATGATTAACTCTCTGTTCCCAAGACTTTCCTGTTTTAAGTTGGATGGGTTTCGTGATAGGAAAAAAAAAAAAAAGAAACAGGAGTCACCTTAAAGTCTGACACTGCAAGCCACTTTTAATGGTCCACACTAAAAGGAGGCATTCCCATTTGGTGCTGCAGGATGGAAAGAAATCCACACTGCCAAAATCACAGATTTAGAGCTGGCAGGGAGTTCGGGGGTCAACCGGACTGACCCTCTCTCTTTACAGACAAGGAAAGGCCTGCAGACTCTTGACTTGCTCAAGGTCACACAGATGGAAGAACCCAAATGCAAAGCCAAGATCTGAGTCTAGATTCGGCACTCCCCAGCACTGCTAAAAAAAGTTCTCGGTAGGCGTGGTTCTCAGTACTCTGCCTCCACTGCGGGCTCCTACTGACACTTTGCAAGTGCCTTTCTCATACAGGAAATACTGTCCTAGAACTTTCTTTCCAGAATGGAAACTCCCCTTTGGTGGTGTTAAATTTGAGAACGCACTCTTCTCCCTCCCAAAAGAAAAAGAAAAAAAAAGGAAGAGGGGTGGGGGTGGGGTGGAGGAAGACAGCCATGAGTCTTTTGAAAAATAATTCTATTAAATAAGCGCCAAGCAGCAGGTGGTTTCACTTCAAAGTCGATGCCTCATTGAGTCCTGAAATACTGAGAACTCCACGGTCTATTCCATCGACAAGGAAATGTAAGCTCCCAGGGCGTGATATGATTGTGAAATGCAGATTGGGGGGTGGGGGAACCAGAGCCCGTGCAGCTCCTGCACCGTTGTTCCTCAGGGCTCCCCCAAGATCTGGAATCCGTACCGCAGCTCCCAGGCCCCGAGCTACTGCCTTTCGTCGTTTGGGGAGCAGGGGAAGTCCAAGTCCTCCTGGGGCTTGGTCCCCTCCGGGAGCAGGGTGGCTCGAACCTTCCTCTTCTCTTTGAACCTGCCGGAGCGGGAAATCTTCAGGTTGCGGCGGCTGCCGCCCGATTTCTCCTCGCCCGAGCGATCGAGCCTGGCGTCGGCAGTGCCAGGGAGGCCTGGCTCTTGGCAGTCCGGGCTGGGTGGAGATGGCTCCCTGGGGCCCGGCTGCGGCCCTGGAGAGGCTGGAGGCTGTACCCCTTCGCTCCCGCCCCCACCGCTGTCCTTGCCTTTCTTCCAGCTGCTATTGGTGAATGATTTCCACCAGGGACCCGAGCTGCTGCCGCCGCCACTGCCGGGACCGCTGCTGTCAGCCATAGCCGCTGCCCGGCTCCTGGCTCCCGGGCGGCCAAGGCCAGGTGCCCACTTATTTCTCCACTCGACCACTCCTGCCCCCTCCCAGCTGAAGCTGGGGGCGATGCCCTGTGAAGGGAGAGGTAACCAGGCTCTGTGACTCTTCCTTCCTGTCACCCCGCCCCTCCCTGACACACCCCCTCGGCGGCTCCCCCCACGCCAATCTGGGCTCCCCTGTGCTCTGCACCAGGGCGCCTAATCTCTGGGAGACCCGGAGGGCGGGGAACGAGGGGTGCAGGCAGTCCAGGGGATCTGAGTTCCTCCGAAAGAGCCTGAAGTCAAGCTCATCCTCCCCCACCCCGTACCTGGAAACAGGATCAGCTTAGCGCCCTCTCTCCCACCAAATCCAGGGTCGCCAGCACCCCCCTGGGCTCGCAGAGGTGTGACTGCACCATCAGGTGGAAACTGCCTCCCGGGGGATCAGCCTCCAAAGGGAGAGTTAAACGTTCGGTTTACTGAAAGGGGAATGGGGGGGGGGGGGAACGGTCAGGGCTCTAGAGGAACTGGAGGAAAGCTTCCCGTCACTTCGATTAACAAGGTCCCTGGGAGTTCAAGGGAGTGTGAGTGGGAGAGCAATCAGATAGGTCTGTCCACTAAGCATGGGCAGCCTTTGCACTACCCCTTGTGAGATGAAGGCTCCGGCCCTGGAGGCCTTTCCATGAAGAACAGGTATTTAACAAAGCTTGGCCCAGGCCTCCTTGGTCAGGTGAAGGATGACAAATTCAAAGGGGTGGGGCAGGACTTCCAAATATTGCTGATTTTCGTTTTCTGGCCCATAGATAATAGGAGACTGGGATTTATACATAAGCTAAAAATGAGGATACTAGGTTCTAGTTTTTAAGCAACTGGAAACTCTTCTGCCCAGTCTACAAAGGGTTTTTGTATCCAGAAAACTCGACTCTTGGAAGAGGCCTCTCCCCCCACCTCCTTTCCTCTTGGCTATGTGGTTCACCTGCCACATTCTTTCTCAGTCGGCATAAAGGGGCTTCAGAGTGTAGCGGAGCAGCCGAGAGTGGAGTAGACCCCAAGACACTAGATTATAGTCCCGGTCTGTCTCTTGGGCATTCTTGTTGGTTGTTCTCAAGCCTCCTATTTCCGTTTCCATAGGGAGGTAGTAGTAGAATGGGAAGTGCCCCTGGCTGTAACATTTGTGCACAGACCTCGTTTTGAATGGAAGCTCTCCAACTTACGGTTAAAAAAGCTAAGTCTGGAATGGCCCTTTGAGCTCATCTAGTCTGAGTGGTTCAGGTAGGTGGAGGGAATTGGCCAAAGTTACACTAGTAGCAAGCAGGGGGGTGGGGACGGGATTTAAACGTAGCTCTTCCACCTGCAGTCAGAGGCCTCCTTCCTGGGGGATTACGCTAGGTCAGCATGAGGCCTCGGGCAAAGGATCCCTGGATCCCAGCAGCCTGAGTTTCCTTATCTGTAAAATGAGGGGGTTGAACTAGATCAGGGGATAAACTGGGGTCTGTGAACTTGTTTTAAAATATTTTGAAAATTATTTCTAATATAGTTAGGTTTCTTTTAGAATCTTATTTTACCTCATACATTTAAAAACATTACTCTGAGAAAGAGTCCATAGACTTCACCAGACTGTCCAAGGGGGCTACGGTAAACACAAATCCTGGGGGTGGAGGGTCTCTAAGGTTCGTGTAGTTCTACAACTATGATCAGGAACATGAGACGGTTAATTTTTCAATAGAAGCCCCTCAGCACCCTGGGCTGCACAATCTTAAGTTGGGTACCCTGTGTTCCAAAAATGCATCACAATTCTCAGACTTTACACTTGTGAATAGTCTTGAATGAAAGATGCTAAAAAGAAGGGGGGGGGGGAGGAAAACAAAGTACCCAATTAAAGAACTTCCAGCCTATAACTAGGTTTGTTTCAATTCAGTTTTTTGATCTTAAGGGACATAAATGCCTCCTTTAGAAATGAAAGCAGGAGAGTGCCCATTTAACCCTGGAGGTAAACAGTGATTACTTGGGGTCTTAACATTCTCCTAAGGCAGCCTCAAGTAGTAGCAGAAAGAGTAGGGGCTTGGAACCGAGTTACAGCTGATTTCTGACCCAGCCTACCTGTGTCCAGTCCTTTCTGACCGAAGGTAAGTCACTTGCCTTCTGAATCTGCTCTCTACCTCAAACTCGGGGCATGTTGTGAGGAAGCACTCACTAGAGAAATGGGACCTGTTATGAGGACTTTACACAGCTGACTTGCTTGGACCTCTAGTGCCCCAAGTGGGGCAGTGACGAAGTGACTTTTTAAAATTCCTATTTTGTAGGATACTTTTTAGAGCTGAAAAGGACCTCTAGGCCAACCAATCTAGTCCCCTAATTTCATGGGGGGGGGGGGTTACTGTGACTTGCTCAGACATACAAATATTTAGCGAAAGGGATAGTATTACCAACCTAGTCGTCAGATACCCGAATCAGTGGTCTTTCTATGATATTAGAAGCCGTTGGCAAGTATTGGAAAGAGCCCTGCCCTGAAATATTTTCCAGCCCAGATAGGTCTACCACTTTCCAGCTAGGACACTAGGGCAAGTCACAACCTTTAGGAATCTCGGAACACGAGGATAAAAATCACAGGCTACCTTTGTAGCCTTCGTAGGATTGTTGGGAGTTTTGTGAATTTTACGGGGCTAGCCGCTAGAAAATACAAACTTTTTTTTGAAGAAACAAATCCCTTCTTTTGTCTAGGACAGGTTTGTGTTTTTCTCTGGCTGGCTGAGAGATCCGACTCTCTCTCACTGAAGCATTCTTCTCCAGCTGGCCGGCACCTGTTAGGCTGCCAGTACCCTGGAGGGCCACCTGCAGCTAAAATCGCCGAAAGGCAGACCGTGTTTTCTCCTACTTCAAAGCCAAGCCACGGCCAGAGGCCACAAGGCCAGGTTATTTTATCTTCTGTTCTCCGAAAACTGGCCGAAAGGCCCTATCTGCCGTTCCGGGAAACGGCTGCTATTCACCCACTTATCTCGGAGGCGTGCAAGGCCAGGCCCGCGAGAAAAAGTCTTCAGACAACTAAGGGGTTGTTTGAAAAGGCGCTGGAGCAGCCGGACAGCCTGGGACTGGACCCGGGCATGTGTTTGCAGAGGCGAGCCACCCAGCCAGCCTAGGGCGATCTTTGTCAGCCTGCTACCCAGAGCTGGGCTTTCCTCCCCGGGGGCTTGGCAGTCAGCAGCAGGTAGGTACTGTGCGCAGACTGCTGGAGGGGCCCTCAGTTCCTCACGACTGGTTTTCACCTCCCAGAGTAAAAGCTCTCTCCCTCCCTTCCCGGCCCCCATCCCAATCCCCCACCTCTGGCTGCTTCTCACCTGTTCTGGCTTCCTCTTCGGGGGAGAGCAGAGGGAAGAAGAAAGGGGCGTTCAGCTGGGCTTTGGTCCCGCGGCAGAGGTAAGGATAACTGAAGAGCGAGGCTGGCTGCCCTGCGCTTGCTCCACTAGGGCCGGAGAGGGTAGGGGGCAGTAGGCTCTCGCCAACAGGTGTCCCGGCGCCAGGTGATGCTCTGTAGAAGGCTCAGAGTTTCGGCATCCGGTTCCCTCCCAGTAGGTACCACCAGCCGCCAGCTCCCCCGCAGAGCTGGAGATGGGTGGGCGGGGCAGCTGCGGGACTGCTTTTGCGCTAGGCTAAGTAACTCCAGCTCAGCCTGTGAATGTGCTACCTCCCCTCTGGGTCCCTCCGAGGCTCCTGGATGACCTTGGCCCCAGGGAGCTTGGCGCGCTCGCTGCTAGCCCTGCCAGGAATAGGAGGCGGAGGCGGGCTGCTCCCTTGGCCTTGAGGGGAGGGCGGGGTCCCCTTCGCCTGGGGCTTCGGGCATTGTCTGCCTGCGGCCTCCCTCCTCAGCCAGGAGTGCCTGGGGGCCAGGCTCGGGGGCTGCAGCGGAGGCCTGCAGCTGCTGCAGAGGCGGCTGCTGAGGTTTTGGAGGTTCCCGATTCCAGGTGAAGGTGAGAACTTGGCGCTCCCGCCCTCTGGCCGCCCCGATTCGGCCGAGGTACCGACGACGTGGCGCCAGCCGAGGGGGTTTGATTGGAAGTGCGAGCGCCTACAGTCCCAGAGGAGGGGGGGTTAGCTGACTGGCACACCTGGGCCGGGAGTAAGGGGGCCGGAGTGTACACCTAGGGGGACGCTGAGGGGGCTGACGGTCACCCCTGGGCGAGATTGAGGGGGCTGACCGGCACACCTGAATGAGAGTGAGGAGGCTGACATGCACACCTGAATGTGAGTGAGGGGGCTGACGGGCACACCTGGGGGTGGGGTTGACTGGTACTACTGGGCGGGAGGAAGAGGGTGACTGAGTAAATGCTCTGGGTGACGGAGATTCGGAGGCAGAGAGCCTTGGAGAGAGGAGCAGTACGTGCATTCACTCTCACCTGCCCGATCTTTGCGAAACTTCTTTTCTCCTAGTGTCTAGATCCCGGGACCTGGAGCCAAGAGTACCAAGGCATGTTCGCAGTGTGACCCTGGACAAATTCACTGACTTCTTGAATCTCGTCTTCATTTTTAAAATGAAAAAATAAAGTACCTGTACTACCTTAATCACAGGGCTGACGCAAGGTTCTTCTGAGATGGTGGCTGTCGGAAGAGCGCTTTGCAGACCTTTAAAGACCGATGGTAGCATCAGTTCTTAATTTTGGGCAGATTAGGGGAGGGAGGCGTGAGATTGGTAATTTCAGTGGGATAAACGGAGGTTTCGGAAGGAAGCTTCCTCTTTCTGTAGTCCATCTAACTGGCAAAGTAAAGTTTTAGAGTTTCCTGCGGCACCAAGTGGGATCACCGAGTCTGTATTTGAGGCAGTCTTGGAAGCCACTCTCACTCTCCGTCCGGAGATGCCCAGATGCACGGTCCTTTCGGCCTCCTCGCCTTCTTTTGGTAACAGATCGTTATCAGTTATTGTAATTTGGCCAGTAAGCAACACCCACTGTTGTTATTGGGCCATTGCTATCCCTGCCTGCCAGCTCTCCAGAGACATTTGGTTCTCTAGATTTGGCGAGTCCCAAATGAAGTGTTCTTTGGGGCAAAGGGTTTTCAGCTTCCAGATTCTTCTGAAATGTTATCCGTGGGAACCTCAAGAAATTTAACAACCCAGGAATTAGACATTTCCTTCTCCCCAAATTAGGACTAGGAGAGAAATGTGCCTCTTGGAAGGTTTGGATTTGTGGGTGTGGGGAGATGTATACAGTCAAGTCCCAGGCAGCCATAGATTTAGAGGCGAGGGGCTGTTCAAGCCAGGAGGCCATCTCCTCCTTTGCTTTTGCCCCTACTTTCTAGAAGTTATTTCCCCTTCTTTCAAGGAGGCTCACCTGTTGGAGCGCCTGCCTTCCCCCTCTGGCCTTTAAGGGGAGGGAGTACTTTTGCTTTCTTGTTGCTAACAGCATAAAAAGGCCCAACCTGGGGAGACTTTGGGTCAGAACTGCCCTCCTTGACTTTCTTTAAGGCCTAATAAAAGTCCCACCTTCTACATTAAGCTTTTTGCAAGCCCTCTTAATTCTAGTGCCCTCTTTCTCTTATTTTCTATTGACCTAGTATGCAGCTTGTTCACACAATTGCATGGTGTCTCCCCCATTAGACTGTAAGCTCGGAAAAAGAGCAGACACGGTCTTTTGCCTCTTTTTGTATCCCTAGCACTTAGCACAGTGCCTGACCCCACTTATTACATGTTTATTGACTGACTCATTAACTTCATAGAAGAGCTTTCCCTAGCTCCCTAGGTTCTGGTGCTGTCCATTTATTTTCTAGTTCTTACAAGAACAATCTACTTCTTTTTCTCATCACTCATTTGTTTTCTAGGGGAAATCCTTTTTTCACTTCCTTTGGTACAGGTCAGTACCAGAGTGAGGTTACGTACCATCTTCTAGATTTTGGACATGACCTGCTTCTGTCAGGAAGAGGATTATTACAGCTGCATTTGTTCAAACAGGATTCTCCTTTCAGTAACTATAACAGAGAATTGCCTAACTGCTGAACTAGCGACAAGTGAGGATATACAACTCTTACCATACTGTTTTGTGTGTGTGTGTGTGTGTGTGTGTGTGTGTGTGTGTGTGAGAGAGAGAGAGAGAGAGAGAGAGACAGAGAGAGAGAGAGAGAGAGAGAGAGAGAGAGAGTGAGAGTGTGAATTATGGAGCACATGGGAAGTAGTGATGAATGAAAACTTCAGTAGGTGTCAACATGGTTCTGTCCTCAAAGAAAAGAGGAAAGAAATAATTCTTTTACCATGTTTGACCTAAGTCTGTCCTCCTTAAAATCATATTGCTTCAGTGTTCCAGAGTATCCACTGACCATCATGTTTGAGTCTCCCCCAGGCTGTTTTTCACTATAGACATACCTACTCAAGGTCTCCTTCAGGTCTCCTTCAAGCATTTTCATAATTCTACCCCTGAAAAATCTCTACAGTACTGTCCTCGTCCTGGAAGGTCTGCTGGTCCTCTAGGCTTCTTTCCCCTCTTCTCCCATTTTTACCTCCCTTGTAAAGGTCAGTTGATGATTTCTGTCTACCCTTCCTAACCTGGACATGAACTCTTCAGATATTTTCCCTTTATTTCCCATCAGCATCCTTCCTCTGCCCTCCTCCCTCCACCTCCAACTTTTGAAATACATTTATGGGTCAGCAGTGGGACAGACAGCTTGGGTTATATTTTAAAAGGATTAGGGAAGGGATGATTCTGCTCTAGTCTAGCCTCCTCCCTAGGAGACCTTGGCCAAGTCTCTTTGGGCCACAATTTCTTCATATGTAACATGAGATGATTGGACTATTGGGCCTTGGGGGTCTCTTCCAGTTTGCAATCTGTGTTCCTATGTACACATCTGGAATGTTTGGTTTGGTTTTTCTATTTTTTGAGGGTTTGACAAACTTGGGAACCAAGAGAAGAGTGCCCAGAGCTGTGAAGGGGCAAATTGAAATCAACTGAAGTAAGTGGGGATATTCTACCTGGAAAAGAGAAAATGAGGTGGGCATAGTAGCTGGTTTCAAGCGCTGGAAGGACAATCCGCTGGAAGGAATTAAACATTTTCTTCTTCACCTTAGAGAGTAGCACTAAAGTGGCCAATTTAGACTTGATCCAAAGGAAACTTCCTTATATCAAGAGGCATCCCAAGATGCAGTGGTCTGTCTCCGGAGGTAGCAGGCTCCTCCCTCACTGGCAGACTTCAAACAAGACTGAATGACTGCTTTCCCAGGATATTGTACAGGGTATTTCTAGTCAAGTAGATGACAAACTGAATGGTCTTAGAGTTCCCCTTCCAACTTGAAGATGCTGGGATTCTAGGATTCTGACTCTGATTAAGAATAACTGAAGATGTTTATGGGAACTTGGGGTGTTTGCTTATAGGAAGTGTTTATGATATTCCCTCACACAGTGCTATACCGTAAAACAAAGCATCTTGTCTCATCAATCAACAGCAAGCATATATTAAGTGCTTACTGTGTGCTGGGCACTGTGCCAAGCACTGAGATGTTTGTCATTGGTTAAAACTCATCCATTGGGATATTCTTTAACAAAATGAAATTTAATAGACTCTGATAAGAAGTAACAATTCAATCATAATTTATATGTAAACTAAGATGGAAGTCATTTCTCTTTCAATTTTATTTATTGACTCTAGATAGATATTTCATATGAACAAAAAATGTTTAAAATATTTAAACCCAGAGGGTCAGCAAAAAGTTTCTTGAAGGGGTGAGTCCCTCTAGATACATCTTCCTCAAGCCTTCTGATTGAGCACTAGACACTTATTCTATTTAGCATAATGAAATTCAATTGGGTTATGTTCTCCTTTTATTTTAATAGTGCCTACAATATGGCCATTCTCTAGAATGGGAAGGAAGAGCTGCACAGTCAGAAGCAGATGGCAGAGCAATTACCTAGGATCTCCACAATCAAAGACTGAGAGTGAAAAGACAGTTCCTGCTATAACTGGCAAGATGCCATCTGGTACTTCCTTCCACTCAAGCTTTTCTATTACATCTATTAAGGAATGCTCTGGCTCCAACTTTTTAACCAAAACATTGAGTATTGAGGAACTGGTGGCAGGTACCAACTTCTTCCTGTATGGCCAAACCTCTGGAGTGGAAAGTAGCATTGGTTCTGACACTGTCCAGTCCACCCAACTTCTACCACTGGGAACCTAATGCGCTGATGATACAATGCACTCATTTAATTCTGCCACTAGTCCAGAAAAACCTTTGTTTTTAATGAGACACAAACTGTGTATAGTTCCAACTGCTTTTGAGGCTGACAACAATTCATCTTTATTGGAACTCACTTTCTGCTTTTTTGGTAGGGTAATTTTATGCTTACACTAGGAAACCTTATTACAGGTAAATCAAATCGCTTATTAAATGTATAAATCCAAAGCTTTACTAAGAGACTATGTACTTTATGAAACTATTGTTCTAAGGGTGAAAGAGACTTAAAATACACATGTTTATGAAAGACAGTGTGGAATAGAAATGGAAGAGATGACTGGCTTTGTGGTATAGTGGAAAGAGCTTGGTCTTTGGAGTCAGGGACCTGGGTTCAAATCCCACCTGTGATCCTTATTACCTATGTGGTCTTAGGTAAGTCACTTAACCTTGATGGTCTTCAGTTTTCTCATTTAGAAAGTTAAGGAGTGGTAGTGGTGATAGACTAGCTGGTTTCAGGTTCCTGCCAGCCTTAAAGCAATGATCTTATTTATTCATGTTCAGGCTGTACTCTTGCTATGTGGCCTGGGGCAAATCGCTAAATCTCTCAATGTTTAAGGAGACTAGAAGTTGCAGAGAAGTTAGAGGGAGTTTTCTCCTCATTCTGATACAATCATAAGTTCTGTTCCAGGTTCTCATTACCTCTTACTGGGACCATTGCATTAATGTTCTAATTTATCTTCCTGCCTTAAATATCTCAAGTCTAACCTATCCTTTACTCAGCTGCCAAAGGGATTACCCTAATTCAAAAGTCTGACCATGTCAATCTCTCCTCAGCAAACTCCAGTGTCTCCCTGTTACCTCCAGGATCAGATATATAATCTCTGGCATGAGAGCTCTTCATTCCAGCACCACCATGAAGGGGGACTTCATACCTTTTCCCTCCTACCCTTTCCTTTCCTCCATATGCTTTATAATCCAATGACACTGTTCTTTTTACTGTTCTTCCCACAAGATACATTGTCTCCCAATTGTGTGCCTTTTTTCTGGCTCTCCTCCAGACCTTAGATGGTTTTCTTCTTTACCTCCACCTCTCTAACTTCCTTCAAGACTTTGCTCAAGTCCCATGTTCTGCAGTAGAATTCTCCTGTCCCCAGCAATGACCTCTTATAGGAAGTGTTTATGATATTCCTCCAGTTTTCTCTCAGAGATTATCTCCCATTTATACTAACTACATCTTGTACGTGCAAGGTTATGTGCATGTCATCTCCCATGTTAGACTGTAACCCCCCCCCCCCAGAGGGCAGGGACTGTTTTTGCTTTTCTTGTTCTCTCAGCACCAAACATAGAAAGTACTTAATAAATTCTTGTTGACTGACTAGTCCCCTCCAGACTATATAGATACATGCATGTATATGATAAGCTCTTAGAATACCTCAGTCTCCAAAGGATCAGGGCTAGGTGACCAGAAGGTCAATGAACGGACTCAAAGTGGCTGAAAGTTGGCCCTATCATCTTGCCAATGATGGCCTACTTACAGAAAATGGAGAAAAGATTATCATTAAAGACATGTATGATTGGAAAAATAGGAGGCCCAGTCATTGAGTAAAAAGATGGTGTCATAAATGAGAAACCAAAGTGTAGTGATTCCCATGAAATGTAAAAAAAAAAAAAAGAGGGGGCAAGTAGGTGGCTCAGTGAATAGAGCACTGATCTGGAATCAGGAGGACCTCAATTCAAATCCAGCCTCAGACACTTAACACTTACTAGCTGTGTAACCTTGGGCAAGTCACTTAATCTCAATTGCCCTGCCTTACCCCTTCCAAAAATAAAAAAAAAAAAAAAAAAGAAAAAAAAGATCTAGGCTTTATCAGACAGGGGAAAGACCACTGTTCCAGATCTGTACCTGACCAAGAAATCTATTATCACATGCATTCCAAAATGGTCATGAATTCTCAGAGATCTCCAGGGAGGGGGAATCCCCTTCCTTCTAAGGCACCCCTCCGTGGATAATCTCTAAAAGAACATATTAATGAGAAGTTGTGGATGGTTTATAGTCCATGGCCACCTGATGCTCACACAGAGCCATTGAGGCCTTGAATATGTGCCTTTCCTGGGGATGCACCATCTGATCATCTGGTGGAAATCAGCTCCAAGAATGTATATCCCATGTAAGTTGGTCAGAGAACACAGAAGGAAACCTACCAAAGACGTCAAGTTCCCCTGAGACAGAGTTCCTCACCCTGTTTGTGCTCAGTCCCAGGCTCATTGTTTTTGGAGAATGGCCTCTCTGGAAGATGAGACTGTGACTCACTGTTATCCTTTGGCAGAGGAGTCTGTTCTGCTCTGCTCACCAGGTGACTGAAGCCTGGGCTCTTTCTTTGTGGTGTGTTGCCCATGACAGAGAATGTTCAGAGAGGAGGTGGCTTACTGCTGATAGGGTCAGGAAGGCAGCCAGAGCAAACCTGGTTGTGTCACCTGGGAGATGTCTAGGGCCCTTCTTCCCCAGTTGGCTACCTCCTGGTGGCAGAGGGTACCATGTTGTTAGCTACACAGCAGCCTCATGTGGTGTCCCATTTGGGGAAAGAGCAGTAATAATGATCCAGCATTTATGGCCCTTTATGGTTTACAAGGCATCTTCCTCTCAACTACTTGCCTCTCTTGAGGGACCTTTCACATTTTACAAATGAGGAAAGAGGTTAAGTGACTGGGTCAGGATCACACAGATGGTAGCTGGTATAACTCTCAAACCTTGTGTCTTCTGACTTAAAAACCAGAATCACAGAATTTGGGAATTGGAAGTAAGTTCATCGGCAGTCTAGTCTAAATCATAATACTCTAAAGGAATTCTTAACAACAACAACAAAAATACCAGATAAAGGGTTATCCAGTCTTGGTTTGAAAACTTCCAAGGAAAAAGAACCCCTCTATCTTGAAGCAACCCATTCTACTTCTGGCAACTCAAATTGAAAGGAAGTATTTTTTTTGTGACTAAGGCACAACCACCACCACCACCAGTTTACACCACTACTGACTGCTACTTTATAACCAAACCAATTGCTGTAGTAGCCCCATCTGATGGCGCATGCACCATTACGTACCTGTAGCTCTCCACTTCTTTCCAGAGAGGTGGAGGATGTATTCCGTTATCTGTCATCTGACCAGGCATTCTTCACCGTTTTTGTGTTGTGATCTCTTCTGGCAGTCTGGTGAAACCTATGGACCTTCTCTTCAAAAATCATTTTATCATATAATTGAAAGAAATGCTGAATTCCTGTTAGAAGTTAGTGAAAATAAAGATTTTCTATATTTGCGGAACCCCTGAAATCTACGTCTTAGTTCTGTAGTGGTCAATATAACTAACCACAATATAATCACTAATCACCCTTTGGAATTGTTTACCTTTGTGGTATTAGAGTCAGCCTGGAAGCAGTGGGACAGAGAGAATGTGCTGGACATGGAGTCAGGAAGATCTGGGACCACTTACTAATTCTCTAATGCTGCATGAATCACTCTCTGAGACTTCAGTCATTTAGGTCTTATCTGACTCTTCATGACCCCATTGGGGGTTTTCTTGGCAAAGATACTCAAGTGGTTTGCCATTTCCTTCTCCAGCTCATTTTATAGATAAGGAAACTGAGGCAAACAGATTAAGTGACTTGCCCAGGGTCACACAGCTAGTAAGTGTCTGAGGCCAGATTTGAACTCAGGAAGATGAGTCTTCCTGACTCCAGACCCAGCCCTCTTTCCACTGTGTCACCTGGCTGCTCCTGGTGCTGGTCATTTAGTTCACTAGTTCATAGAAGTCCTCCCATGGCTCTCCTTCAGGGTTATCTTCTATTGTTTTAAATAAAAATTGGATCCTAGGAAACTAGGGTTAGAACGGAATCCCTCTGAGGCCAAGGACTGTTTTTGCCTTCCTTTGAACCCCCAGTGCTTAGCATAATGCCTAAGGTACAGAGTAGGTACTAAATAAAGAAATAATGAACTAAATAAAAGAAATAATAACTACATAAATGACTAGATCAAAGGAGGGCCCCAGGTCCCTCAGAACAGGAAGGATCTCAAAGAGCAGTGTAATCCTGCTACCTTCATTTGGCAGATGAGGGGCTGAACCCCAGAGAGATGGAGTGATCTCTTCAAAGTCATGCAGGACCCAAGTTCACAGTAAGCCCCTTTCCCACCGTGCCCCTGGGGCACCCCCAAAGAGGGTCAGTGGATTTGAGATAAACCGTTGGCAGGGATGGTTAGGCTGGGGGCTAAACACAGACTGAGAAAGCAAGTAGCCTCAAAACAAATTCATACTTCATTAAGCCTTAGGATCTCACTAAAAGCCGTGTGTTTCTGAGTCAGACCAGTGTAAGAAAGAAAGGAATGAGATCATCTTTGTTTATGCTCTTGTGGCCCGAGAGGCTTTGTTCCTATTTACTTTATGATTTATTGGTCCAGCTTGGTCCTAAATGCCTGCTTTTGTGTTGTAAGAGAAAACTGCCACCATTGCTTGGGAAGGAGCCAACGGCTGGCAGGGCAGTGGACCTGAGGAGAGGAGAGGCTTCCAAATGCTTAGATTAATTGCTGTGCTGAGCTCTGGGTTAAGGAAGGGCTCAGGGATGGAAGGAATGAATGCAACCTACACTATCCATTCCCTTTTTCAGCCATTTGCCATCAACTTCTCCTCCAAAGACTGGACCTGACAAGGTCAAGGAAAACCTGAGGTCAAATATGGTCTTAGACATTTGTGAGCTATATAACCTCGAGGATGTCACTTAACAGTTTCTTCTATGAAGCAGGGAGTGACCAAAGCACTTACTTCAAATGAGAGAATATATGTGAAGTACTGGGAAGACCTTAAAAGGCTGTTGAGTTACTACTACTACCACTACTACTACTACTACTACTACTACTACTACTACTACCACCACCACCACCACCACCACCACTACTACTACTACTACTACTACTACTACTACTACCACTGCTACTACTACCACTGCTACTACTACTATTACTACCGCTACTACTACTACTATTACTATCACCACCACCACTACTACTACTACTACCACTGCTACTACTACTAGTACTAGTTCTAGTACCAGTACTACTACTACCACCACCACTACTACCACCACTACTACCACTATTACCACTACTACTACTACTACTACTACTACTACCACAACTACTACTACTACTACTATTACTACTACTACTACTACTATTACTATTACTTCTACTACTACTACTATTACTACTACTACTACTACCACCACTACTACTACTACTATACTGTCTTCCATATGCCTCCCAAGGACTGTAGCTGTGGGGGATATCAAAGGGTGACAGAGAAGAACTAGAGATGGGCTTTGAGATCGACAATCCATCTTCCTAATTTTACAGATGAGGAAACAAAGGTCCCAGATGTGAAGGCCTCACCCAGGTCACCCCGACAATGAGGAGAAGAGCCAGGATTTGAAATCGGGTCTTTGGACTCTGAGCTGGGCATTTTTCCGTTGTTGGCCTCGAAACCCACTTCCTGTTGTGGGTGCCCTTTCTCTGCTGGGACTTTCCTGCCTTGACCTCCATGTTTCTGTGTTCAGACCAGCATCTTATCTCCTACACTGACCTTGTCATTGAAGCTTCTTGGATTCAGGAGCCCTGCCTTGAGTGTGAAGGGCTTGCATTATATGGTCTCACAGTCTCTTCCAGCTCCGGGCCCATGATCTTGTGACCTTTCTGAGACTAGGACTTTTCATTCGTAAAGTAGGAGGTTTGCACTAGCTGGCCTTGGAGGCCCCTTCCAGCTCCTTTGTCCTCTGCCCCTGGGATCATTCTAAATTGGTTAATGAGGGGCTGGTGTGCAAATGGAATCCTAGATATTTTTCCACAGCTCCGCCCCACCCTCCTTAGGGACCAATGACCTACATTATGGGGCCTCCCCTGTGATTATAGCTTTAGAGATGGAAGGGGCCTTAGGAGTCATCTTGTACAACCCCTTTCATTTTGAGGAGGAGAGATCTGAAGTGAAGCTACCTGAGCAGGTGCTGAGCACAGGTGTCCTGCCTCTCATCCAGCCCTCTCCACTATGTCCTCGACCTCGCTTTGGTCTACTGGTAGATCTTGGACCTTTTCTCTCCTTGGCCTATTGCTGCCCACCAGCCCTAGGGATCCTGCTTGAGAAATTTGGGGGGGGTGGTTGATGGGCCAGGTGGCATTCCCCTTAATCTCCAGCTTACACCTTTAGCACGACATTGACCTTTCAGCTCTCATGAACAACAGGCAGGGGTTTCTTCCCCTTTATTTGTGTCCTGGCCCCATTCTCTAGGGAAACCAACCAATGGACCCTTTTGCAGAAGAAAAAAAAATT
Organism: Pseudocheirus occidentalis; assembly: GCA_028646575.1. Lineage (NCBI taxonomy): Eukaryota > Metazoa > Chordata > Mammalia > Diprotodontia > Pseudocheiridae > Pseudocheirus > Pseudocheirus occidentalis. The sequence continues at coordinate 58,385 of JAQQSW010000060.1, read as the reverse complement.
GTAAATAAAAGATGATAAATTTCATTTAGACTAGTTGTAGAGGTTAATAAAAATAAAGAACAATTTTTTTTTTCTCCTTCCAAGTTCCTGAAATCCTTAAAATCTATTAAGGTCTGCTCTGAGGGTGGGGGAGGGATCTCAGAGGCCATTAAGTGCCAACCCAACATGAATAAAAGTCATCATCCTACCTTAGGAATGCTCTTTATGCCTTTTCTTGAAAAAACAAAACAAAACTTGGGGATGGGGGTGGGACCAAAAACCTACCACATGCCAAGGGATTCAACCCCCTTTTGGGGGAGTTTGAATTATTAGATAATCTGTTCTTATATGAAATTTAAATTGGTCTCTGAAAATTCTTCCTCTCTCATGAAGTATGAGACCAGAAGAGTTTAGGAGATGGATTCCTCATTCAGGAAAAGACTGAGGATTAATGAACTAGGAAGCCTATCCCTGATGCTTCCAGCTTGGGGAGATTACCTTTCAAAAGGCAAATTGTCTGTGGAAGAGTCGGTTTTTGCCTCATGTCCATATTTTGACAGATGTCTTCTCTTGATTATAAGAGGGTCCATACCTGGCATGGACTTGAGGGTCTATTGTGGACAAAGCCTCCCAAAGTAGCAGGTCACAACTCTATACGGCTCTCTTACTTACTCTGAGGCCCCAGGAGCAAACAAAAGTATTGAACCATCATCAAATTCTTCAAAATGAAAAAGGGCTTTATAAATGCTAAAAAGTAATGCTCCAGATCCTATTCAAAGGCACTCCCAAGAACACTCTGACCCACCTAGGGCAGAAAGGATTACTGGATGAGTCATAACTGGGCAAACACCAGAGGTGCTGCTGATAGGAGGCTTTCCCACTTCCAGACTTTTTCTAGTGGGCTACCCTTTTAGCTACTTCGTCCCCCATCTCTGCTGGGTGAAATTCTGCTCCTACTAAGGCTGCCTTTAGTCAACAAGCACCTACTGCATGTCAGGCACTGTTCTAAGCACTAGGACTACAGAGAAAGAGAAAACCAGTCCCTGCCCTCAAGGAGCTTACGTTCTATTGGGTCATAGTTTTCTCTGATCACATCTGGTAAGGCTAGAACAGAGGTACTGGGCACTTTTCAACATCCTCCCTCTCCCCTTTCTCCCCAGCCCTTTTTATTTGGCACCTTTCTGATGGAACTTACTGAATTTTAACTAACCATATACTTTTCATCTCTGTATTAGATTGCATACTCTCTGGGGTTGCTAGGTGGTGCAGTGAATAGAGCACCGGCCCTGGAGTCAGACAGATCTGAGTTCAAATCCAGCCTCAGACACTTGATACTTACTAACTGTGTGACCTTTGGCAAGTCACTTAACCCTAAATTGCCCTGCATTCCCCCCTCCAAAAAGAAAAAAAAAAGGTTGCAAGCTCTCTGAGGGCAGGAGGCAATGGGCTTCCTTCCCACTTTTCCCTCTTGGCATAGCTCTGGTACATAAGGACTCACTCACCTCTGGTACTACCTCCTACAAGAAGTCTTTGCTGATCACCCCTTTGTTAGTTTGGGGGCTACTCTCCCCCAAAGTACTTTATAAGTGTTTCCAATTTCCTTCTCTGAATCCCTGAGGCATTTCCCTGATCTCCCCCCCCCCCCATTGGTTGGGATGACTTTGTATTACTTCTTTGTACATATCTTGTATTGGCTTCTCTGTGGGTGTTCTGTATACCCCCAGTAAACTCCCTTAAGGAAAGGATTGTTTTGTTCTGTCTTCATATGCCTCACACAAAGTGGGTGTTCATAAATACTTGCTGAATGAATCATTGATTCCCTATTTCCCAGTAGGATCTCCATGGAGATAGGAATTGGATTTGTAATTTCACTGACCCAGGGAGCTACAAAGGGAGGCCTCTCATTCTACCAGCCAGGTCTGCACCTTCTCTGCAACCTAAAGTCATAGAGACTTGGCTAGAGCACAGAAGGGTAAATGCCCAGGATCCTACAGCTAAGCATGTGTCAGGGCAGGATTTGAACTCCAGTCTTTCAAAACCATGAGGGTAACTGCTTATCCATTGTGCAACACTGCCTCTCAACAATTATTTTTTAAATAAACCATTATAATAAACATATCATCTCAATAAATATATAATTAAATTAATTAAATGAATAGATAAATATACAATTATAACAAATGGGCATATAATCACAATAAATATAATCCATGAAATTATAAGTAAATAGATATATAATTACAATAAATAAAATATTTATTTTCAAAAACTTGGTGGGGAGAGGAGACAAAGATTCTATTTATCTTGATCAGGCTTCTTCAGTGATGAGGACAAAATGTTGACCATGTATCTAGTCAAAACCCCATCACCTGTGAGATTTGTTCTTTTCCAAGCACAACTGTATATGGGATTATGGAGGAGGAAAAATATATCATCTATAGGATATGAAAAAACAAACACAAACTTTTCTTTTTCATTCATCTCTCTTCTGTCGCCTTCTTTTTGCTTGGTCCAGCTAACAATTCCAACCCTTGAGCCTCTAAGTTGTGACAACTGAGGACATTTTAATTTGTAAACAGTTCTTAGCTCTGCTGTTTACTGTCTGTGTGATTTTGGGCTAGTCACTTTACCTCTTGGACCTCAATTTCTTCCTTGTTAAGAAGGGGGGGCTAGTTCTCTTGAAGTCTGACCTAGTTCAAAATCCTAAAATTCTACCCTGACATTTGACCGTTTTCTTGTTGTTTATATCGTCCTGTTTGGGTTGCTGGCTGGCTGTGGTCAGGAAACCTGAGCTCTGTCTGTTGACCGTGTTGCATTGACCCCAAGAGGACCATGGTTCCTGAAATGTTGGAATGAGGTGTGGCTGACCTGTGGTAGCATACAGGTGGATCACATGCTGGAAGGGTGGTCTGTGCTAAAGACTCAGGATTCAGATGTGGTCCAGCCGAATGGCTGATGGACTTCATTCAGGACGGTTTTCTCTGATGCTTTTGAATTTCCCAGGAAGGGTAAAAGGCACCAGTTGAGGCTCCTTCTGGAGTTAGGAGAGAATGAGAGAGGGATGCGTGGGAGGATCTGGTTATGCTAGACCCTGACTTTGAGGGACGGTGGTAGGGCGAAGGCGCAAGAAGCCAGCTGCTAAGTAACCTGCAGCATGTTGGAAGAAGCCTTTCAGTTCAATCTCTACATGACCATGATTTTCCTTGACCAGAACCCTATTGAGTTGGGTCATCCAGCCTTGGTTTGAAGACCTCTGGCTTCTCACTAGTTACTATAGTTGTGTCCTCTGGGGAGAAATGAACACAAGACTCCAGACGTGATATGGCTAGACCCAAGTATGGTGGGGCCCTCACTTTGCTCCTTCTGGACACAGTACTCCTCTTCACACTGTCCCTGACTCTAGTCAGATAATCCTTGGTGCTTCTGGCATCTTGGAATCAAACCTGATCTTTGGAAGGAAGTCAAGGGTTGGGATTGGTTCTATCCAGTATGTCACAGTCTTTTGTGATTCAGTTCTATCGAAGCATTGGGATCCCTCCGAGATATGTGTAATAAGCTAATCAGAGCAATTAAATCTTCCTACAAGTCATTGATAATGTTAAAAAGTGCATTTCCTTATTAGAAATACCCAATCTAAGTTTGCTCAGATATGATCCAAAAAGGCATCTTAGACAAATAAGCCATTCATGATAATTAATGGGAACAATAGATGATCAAAGGTTGGCCCCACCTCTGTAAATACCCAGTAATGCCTTGCTTGTTCCAAGGTCATTCAGCTAGCAACTGGAACTGTCAAGAACATAGCTGAGAACCCCAAAGTAAGTGAAACTGGGGGAAAAAGAGCCACTGAGTAGACTACATAGACTTAACTTGACTCCTCATAACACTTTACCTTTCAATCTAAATGATCTTCCTGTTTTTGGTTCAAGACATTCCATCTCCCACCTCTGTGCCTTTGTATAGGCTGTGCTCCACCACTCCCCATTGTGTGGAATGAGTGAAAACTTCCCAATTTGGGATTGTTAACCTTCCCTTCCTCACCCCCTCCTCCATGGCTGCTGTCAATCACTTTTAACTTCCTTCCTTGGTAGGTCTCTCCCCCTCTTCTCTTGCTGTGCCAGTTGGGAAGAATTTGGTGAGGTCTGCCTCTCCACCAATGAGAGAGGAAACAGTCGGAAAAGGAGGCTTGAATAAGTTAAGTTATAAATTCTGGTTCTGCCCTTTGTAACTCACCTCTTCCCCATGCTCAGGCATGGAGCAGACTGCCCTCTTCTCCAGGGGAAGAGACAATTTTCTTTTTCACTAAATTAAAGATGAAGGGTATTTTTCAACCCAAACACCATGTTCTCCTTTCTCAGCTCCACCTTAGATGCCTTAACTGCCTCCAAAGCAGGTGCCATCTTCTATTTGAGGACTTACCTTAGTGTCACCCCCACACTTGTTAGCACGTCTCATCCCCTGAAATTACTTTGTATTTATTTATCTGGGTACATGTGGTAGCACCCCAGAATATTGGCTCATTTTTATTCTCATAGCACAATGTCTTATACATAACAGATGCATAATGGACCTGAATTCAAATTTGGCTTCAGATACTCGCTATGTGACCCTAGGCAAGCTGCTTGACCATTGTCTGCCTCAGTTTCCTTACCTGTAAAAGTAAGGCTGTTGTGAGTTCAAATGAGTTATTTGTAAAGCTCTCTGAGAACCTTAAAGTACTATGTAAATGCTTGTTGAATTGAATTATGCCCCCAAACTCAAGGAGGCAGATGGTGTGGGGAGGCAAAGAAGGGGGCTTTGTCAGTCTGCACCTCAAAACACAGCCACACATGTACATACATACATATATACATGCACACACACACACACACACACACTCACACTTCCTGTGTTCCCCAAGGCCCTCCTTTAGGGGGCAGAGGAGGGGAAGGTTACATACAGAAGAGATGATTCCCCCCCATTTTCAGGTTGCAGGGTTTAGAGGATGAAGCTCAGGTGAAGACAGAGTTAAGTATTAGAATTTAAGACCTAACTTGCAAGCCAGGAGAACCCCAGGCTGTGTATGAACAACTGCTTTTTTCTTAGTATGGGTAGGACCACACAAAACCTGCCATCTTTCTGACCTCCAAAACATTTGGCCAGAGCTTTCCTTAAGAGCCACATGCGGGTTTTTTCCTCTCACCGAAGCAACAGGCACAGGAACTCTCAATACATTTAATGTTTTTTCCTTCCATTTACACTCTCATAAATTACAAAGCAGATTCACTTCACAAAATAAAACCATTTCCAGATCATTTTTTATGACAGTATCAAGAATTACACACGCTACAACAAAGCTGGACAGTCATGGGGAAGTCCAAGAGTGGAAACACCACCCCCAAACACCCACCCACACCCTCACCCACACCCACACCCACACACACACACTGTGCAATCGTGCTGCCCAGGCCCATAGCCCTTGTGACTCCTCCCTCTTATGGAGGACCCAAGAATGCCCTCTTCCTCCTCCTTTGCCTCTCTCTGCTTCACTTTGCACACAATAGAGTATCAATAGTCAATTTTGCTTTTTGAGATAATTCAGAGAACAGTGAGGGATTAAAATCACAGCTAATTCAGCTAATCAGAGGAAAAGATAAAAAACCATAAACCAATAACCATCTGGGAGGGTGGTGATTTGAGTATATTTTTAAGATTTTGTCTGGACGGGAATTTAGGTGCAAAGGGGCATATTAAGAAAACAGATGAACCACAGAAAGAAAACAGAACCTGTCATAGGATAGTGATTAAATAATCAACAACAGATCAGCTTCTGGGAGGATTAGCAAACTGGGGGTGGGGGTGGGGGGGGAAGAACCAAATCTACCAACTTCCCCTGAAGAAAACAGCCTGTTGGCTTACTTGTACTAAGCTCAGAGGGAGCACCCTTGTAGATAAAGACGGGTTTGTGTTTGTTCTTTCTATCCCCAAGCCCAGCACGGTGCCTTGTACACCACAGGCACTTTTAATAAATAAATGCTGTTGGGTTGGAATGGAAAACACATCCACCAGAAATATTATTTTTTTCTAAAGCTTAACCTTCATGTGTACACCAAGACAAAGAGCTACCTTTGCCTTAAAGAAGTTAATTTTCAAAGCTCTCCCAAGAAGAAGAAAGAAGCCAAATGTTCATTTATGCCTTTGGCCAAATTATAACCAGCAGCTCCCAGGCCCCCACTCCCTTTCCTTCTAAGTGACCCGCACTGGAAGATCCAATGGGGGAATGGAAGGCCATCCTCCAAGCTCAGCCTTTGGAAACTGACTCTGGTTTTATGGGTGAAAGTTGAAACCACCATGCTTGTGCTATACAACAGAATGTTGGGGTTTACGCAGAAACTCCAAAAGCTGGGCTGTGCATAACATTTGGCATTGCTTTGGAAAGCTCTGGCTATACTGGAGGTACGCCAAGAGAATACTGGAGGAGTGGTCCAGATTTTCATGGGATCCTGCAAGAACTCAGGGTATGGCCTACTGAAGGGCAATAAAAAAATTCACTGCATTGAGTTCTCTTTTGCTAAAATAAAATACCATTCTTACCATTCATTAACATAAAAATAAATTTTATAATATAGGTTCTGTCCAACATTCGACTTAGAGAATTGTCTTTTTAGCAGGTGGGAAATGTCTTGAGAAGTTGCCCCCGAGGAAGGCATGCCCCAAAACACTGCTGTTGAAAATGTCTGTGTTCTTGTAATAAGTTAAAGAAACAAGAGTCCAGTGCTATTCCTCAGAACAAATATACATAAGCAGTCAGGCTAGAGACACAAGGCAAAGGGTTTTCTTTCCCTCCCCCTCATTCTTTCCAGGAGAGAAGTACATGTCCATGAGACAAGAGCATTCCACAGGGGGCCAGGGACTCCTTTTCTTTGTTAAAAAGTAAAGCCAGGCAAAATAAGAAATGTTTTCATTCCTTTTGCCTTATCAGCTGAGGCTGGGCCGAGACCACACAGCCCATTTCCCTGTTGGCTTAGAACAAAACGTCTTCATTCTCTATTAAGATCTGTACAATGAGCTTCTGGTACCGCATGTCATTGAGGGTAGCAAGGGTGCTCTCCTCGGGGGGCCTCATCAAGGTGGGGCCAAACACAATCCCGAGGTTCTCAGCATTCATGAAGTTCTCCTTTTCATTCAGCGTGACTCTGAAAGACACCAGCCCCACTCCATTACCTTCCCATAGAGCAAAACAAAGGCAGCGTGGTACCAGGGGACACTTGGCCCTGAAGCTAGGAAGGCCTAGGGTCTAGTCCAGCCAATGGGTGACCCTGGACAAGTAACTAATTTCTCAGTGCTTAGGAGCTGCAGCGTTCTTGTCTTGAGACAGTCTGTTCAATTCAGTAAACATTTATTGAACACTTATGGTGTACCTTGCACTAGGTTAGGTGCTGGGGAATGGGGAGACAAAAATTAAAAAAACAAAGCCTGCTCTTAAGGAGCTCATATTCATCACTTCTTTCCCTCAACTGTCTTAAGACAAACAGAAAAAGCATAAAGCCCATTTTACAGGTGAAAAAATCAAGGAAAAAGAAATGTAAGTGATTTATCTTTGGTCCCAGAAGGAGACAGTTGGACAAAGAGGACTTTGAGACTCCAAGTCTCTCGTTTATTTTAAAAAAGGTGCCCATGGGGAGTTGGCTAATATCTCTGTTGGGCAGTGGGCCTTTCCCAATCTCTCCTCAACGACAGATGCTCATTTTCTCCTCCCCACCCCCTGGCCCACCCAACCAGATACCTGACTGCTGGGCCAGGATGCCGCATTCTCTCTGGAGCATACATTTGGAACAAGGCAGACTCTCCAGGAGAATGTGATGTAATTTAAACATACTCAAGTTTTTCTTTGTTTTAAATCGAACATTCTTGCCCATTTCATTTTCTGCCCTTGTACCCCTCATCCTAAGGGATTTGCTCAATCTTGGGAGCTGGCTCAGCATGAGCCAACTTTCAATCAAAAATCTTCAATCAAAAAAATCTTTCAATCAAAAAAAATCCCAGAAATTAAGAAAAGGAGATCCTTCTGGATCAAAAATAGAGGGCAATGAAGGGAGCCCAGCATCATGGGATCCCACACTGAGAACTGGAAGAAGCCTTAGGAGCCATTGAGAATCACAGATGAAGAAAGGTATGCCCTGAGAACTGAAAACTGATTTGTCTAAAGTCACACAGGGAGCAAGGTGCCAGACCAGGATCTGAACCGAGGACCTTTGAGCTCAAACCCATTGCTAATCCCACCATTCCTTTTAGGGTCCAGCTCTTCAGTTATTCAGGTGCTGAAAGTGAACATGTTCACCTAATTTAATTATATTCAATCATGCACATGTAGTGACCACTATCTATGCCCTTCTACTCCCCATCCCCCAGGAAAAAAAGCGAATTTAAGAAGCTTACATGGCTATGAACACACCATTATTAGTCCTGACTATGAAACCTTGATCAAAGACAGAGCTAACTTAAAGATGGAGCTGACAAATTGCAATCTACCAATTAGGTAAATGAAGCATTCCTTGGTACTTAAAATGAAACAGATTAACTAGCTTGCATAGAAATCAGCATCTCTTTTGGGCAGGGAGAAGGCTAAGCTGCCAAGGTCACTTTTTCCATCACTGACCACCCTGAATTAGAAGATCAAGAGTCATGGATTCTGAACTTGGAAGACTTTGGAGACTGTTGACTCCAACTCTTGCATTTTACAGGCAGGGAAAGGCTAGAGGGATCCCAGGGTCTGATATGGGATTTGGGCAGGGTTCTTCCTGCCTCCCAGGCTATCATGCTACCCCCTGCACCCTGGAGCCACTCCATGTCCATGCTTCACAAGGCGCATGAAGCATTATGGCTTGCTATCTTCAGGTCCTCTTTTTGGGTCTGATGCCCTATCTTCTTGGATCAACTTCATTGCCTCAACAATAAAGCTGTCCTTCTCCAATAGTTTAAAGAACCCATATCCTAACCTTCCACAGAGACACATACTAAGAGATTGGAAATGGAGGGAGACAAGTTTGAAATAGACTGCCTACTGTGGCCAGCCTCTGATTCCAGGGCTCCCATTTTCATACAACAAAGATGTAGAGCGGCAAGAGAAAAGTATGGGACAGGGGTGAGTCATGACAGGGTGCAGACCTGCAACAAGGCAGAAGGGTGGAAGGTAGGGCTGGGGAGGGAGACAGGAGAGGTTTAAGGGCTTCTATGAGAAGGAAGAAGGGAAATGAGCAAAGAAGGGCATGTTCCAGAAAAGGAGGCAGGGGTGTGGGTGAGCTGGGGAAAAGTCGAGGGAGGCTGTTTCACTTGAAGCTGTCTATCCATCTTCTCAGTTGTGTAAAATGCTCTAGGTGTAATCAATGCCAACCCTCCCCTTACCCAAGCATGACAGAAGCCACTAGGTCTGTGAGGCATCACTTACTTCTTGAGATGAATCATTAGGTATCTGAGCGTCTCATAATGCGCAGGGGGCAGCAACATTAAGACTTCATGAACAGCCTCTAACCTCTCATCTGGATTGGAAATTTCTGTGGAATCAGACAACATGAATGTCAGTGTATGGAACCAGGCTCTATGAAGGAGGTGAAGACACTCTGCCACTCAGAATGGCACTCGACTGCCATTTTTAAGAAACTAAAACTTTCTGTTTTGAAAAAAAGTCCAATAGCTGTCCAAGGAGAAATGACATGAGAAAAGTTTTCACCTAAAATTGGCCAGTCCTGGAAAGTATCCCAAAGAGCTAGAGCAGGCACCTATTTCTACTGTAAGTGTGCCCCAGCTCTTCCTTCTGGTGGTAAAGGAGCCTGGGCATTTCTATACTGACTATCACATACTTGTCAGAGCAGCAAGATGGGGAAGACTTGGAACTGAGACACCCATTAATAGACAGGTAAATAACAGCCTTGGGGACCCTCTAATGCCAACCACAGACTTGCTGAAGATAGTAGTTGGATGAGGGTATAGCCAGGGGAAGTTAAAACCTGAATGCTTCTAGAAAAAAAGACATTCAGGCTTGTCCATTGGGAGGAAAAGACCTTCCTCATACCACTGGTGGAAAACTGTTTATTAGCAATCCCTGCCCCCAAGTATCTTAAATTGTATTGGAGAAGGGGCAGGGAGGAGAGAATATAACCTATATACAGAGAAGGAAATACTAAATGTTTTCAAGAGGGAGATAATACTTATAGTTGGTGGCATCTAAGCTGTGCATTGAAAGATGCTAAGGTTTATTGTATTGAATTCAACTGAATTTCATGGGAGTCCTGATGAGGGCTCAAATTCCAAATGAAGAATAAGCAGCAATTTGATTTTTGCTGTTCAGCAGAGCAGATGTAATACCAATAAGCTTTGACAAGGAGGCGTACTCTGTACTGAGGTTAAAAGCTAGTAAAAGAAGTGGCAGGTGCTGGCTCTCTCAGTTCCTTGAATAAAGCAACAATCCTTAGACTGATCGGGAAGGAGGTGAAATCTCAGAGCAGAACAATAGAGGTTAGAGATGGAAGGGAAATGAGGAAATGTTTAGTCTAATTTCATTTGGAGGGACTGAAACCCACAGAGCTGACTTGACTTTCTGAAGGTCACAGACATAGTAAATAGCAGAACTAGGATTTGAACCCAGAGCTTATGACTCCAAATCCAGTACTCTTTCTACTAACAATAGCTAACATTCACATAATGCCTACTGTGTGATGGGCACAATGATGGTTGTTGTTGTTCAGTCGTGTCCAACTCTTCATGGCCCCATTTGGGGTTTTCTTGGCAAAGATACTGGAGGGGTTGGCCATTTCCTTCTCCAGCTGATTTTACAGATGTGGAAACTGAGGCAAGCAGGGTGCAGTGACTTGCCCAGGGTCACACAGCTGGTAAGAGTCTGAGGCCAGATTTGAACCCAGGAGGATGAGTCTTCCTGACTCCGGGTTTGGCACTTTATCCTCTACACCACCTAGTGCTATATAATTATTATCTCATTTGGTCCTCCCAACAACTCTAGAAGGTGGGTGCTACTAATACCCCCATTTTGCAGACAAGAAAACGAACACAAACAGAGGCAAAGTGACTTGCCTAAGGTCACATAGCTAGTAAGTGTCTGAGGCTGATGTGAATGAAGGTCTTGCTGACTCCAGGTCCAGCACTCTGTGCCACCTAAGTGCCCACAGAAATGCTGAAAAATTGGGTAGGTAGGGCAACTGGAAATTCTGAACCCTTCCTGTCCAGGGTTTCCCACCACCCTTATGCATGCTCATGAAACAGGCACGCTGGTATTAGACTGGCATGAGGAAGAGAGAGGGAAGGACCTATTCTCAGACGCAGAAATTCCTGCTGCCCAACCACAGCCAAGTCTGAGGAAGGCTCAATGCCCCAACAATTCCTTAAATGCACAATCCAGGAGGAGGCACCAGGAAGGTGTTGGATTTGAGGTCAGGTAGACCTGGGTTCAAATTTCACCTCACATACTTCATAGTGCTGTGACCTGAGAAGGTAATTGAACTGCTCTGAGCCTCCACTCTTATTGTCTACAAAAGGGGGATGATAATACCCCTTTTAGTAACTTTCTCGCAGGGTCCTTGGTGAGGCTCAATTGTGACCATCTCCATGAAGGACTTTGCCAGCCTTTGAGGTCATAGAAATATCAGCTCTTATGATGGCTGGTGCCAGTCATCAACAGCAGATGGATTGGGAACCAAATGGAAAGTGAGGCAAAGATAATAATTTCTAATCCCTTGGTTTTGGTAGGCAAAGGCGTCATTTTCTTGTACTCAAATGCTCTTTGCCTAAACAAAAGCGGGATGGCTTCTAGCAGAGAGTTTCATACTTACTAGCTGCATCTATAAACTTGGTATAGGTCTCATAGGTGATGACAGGAATCGGCAAGTCTCGGAAGTACAGTTTCAGTGCCCCTGTGATGATGTTGATGTCTGGATATATGTGGGCAGAGATATCTGCCTTGTCACCATCTAGGAGAGAGCCAAGGCATTCATTACTAACTAGTGCCTTTGTTTCCCCATGGGTACTTCAAAGCAGAAATAAAGCAAGAAGCAAGAGGAGGGAAAAGTAAAGGAAGGAGAAGAAGGGAGAGTAGTGATGGAAAGGAAGAAGAGGGAGGAAAAGGAAGAGACAGAAAGGAAAAGAGAGGTGAAAGGAAAGGAGAAGTAGAAGAAGGGAGGGGAAAAGGAAGAAGGGGAGATAAAGGAAAAGGAAGGAGGGAAATAGAAAAGAAAGCAGAAGGAGGAAGTGGAAGGAGGGAAAACCCAATAACAAATGTTTCCATCTCAGGTTTTGACTAACAACCTTTCAGTCCTAGAATGCAAAGAATATTATACCAGGAGAACATAAACTCCCTGAGGGCAGGGATTATTTTTTTCTTCCCCTTTTCTTTTTGTCACTATTCCCCAGTACCCACAATAATGATTTTGCATACTAATAGGCAGTTACTAAACATTCACTGAATTAAGCTGACTCTGGGAGGTAAAGTGGTAGAATAAGATAAAATTGAAGTTGCTTCTGGAATCCAAAGATTGGGGGAGTCCTGAGGGCTCCAGGTTACTATATTCCAGGCACTGAGGATATAAAACACTAATGGTATATTCCTGCCCTTAAAGATCTTCCATTCTACTGGGAAAGCCAGCAGGTCCATAGGTAAATATACACAGATTAGATACAAAGCAAATATGGTGGACTTAAATCCAAAGTACACTGGAATGGGAATCTGTTCCAGATATGGCCAGTGAGATGAGAATCCATTCCAGACATGGCTGGTGGGATGGGAGTCCATTCCAGACAGGATCATTGACCAATACAATTTAAGTAGCAAAGATTCATTCCTTTTTGACAAAAGATGTGGGTGTCACTGACAAATCCCCAGCATCTCCTTTAAACTTGGGAACTTGAAAGAACAAAGATCAGCACAAATAGCTATTGGAGAAAATGTTTAGCAAGCCAAAGCCATTTTCTGCTCCTCTTCAACTTCAGGAGAGGCAAATGTAGCGTAGATCCTGCTCTGGAGTCAGAAAAAGACCTGCTTTCAACTATTGCATATAACACATAATAGCAGGGTGCACACACAAGTCTTTGAAATTAAGTTACCAAGAAGTTGGTGATCTGCATAGGAGCAGGAACTTTCCACACTGGAAGTTCCTATAGGAAACTCATGCAGGGAAGGGACAAAAAATCCTTGCCCCTTTTAGCACCAGCACACCCTCATCTGCCACACTGAGCTCTTCGAAGTAAAGTGAGAGAAAAATAAAAGAAAAAGCCTTTGTAGGAAGAGGGTGAGAAGAGGGGCTTCCCAGTACTCTGGACTCAGTCTGAGTAAGATGTCCAAATATGAGCCTGGCTTCTCATGATGTGCTGGAGGAATCCTTAGGGGCCCTTTCATTTTATAAAAGAGGAAACAGAAACACATAGGGTTGAGGGACTTACTCAAGGGATACACCGCTATTAAGTGTCTGTGGGAAGATTTGAACTCAGATCTTTCTGATGCCAACTCTAGGGCTCTAAACACTTCTCACTCTTCCTTGCTTTCCCTTTCCCTCAGAGCTCCCCTCTCAGAGCATCCTGATGGCCTCTAGGAAAGCTAGTCAATCTGTGTGACTCAGTACTGGGCATTCCGGCTGGCTGGCCCACTGGGTCTCCCCCTTCCCCCTTCCCCAGTGCACTCATGGATGGAAACAAAGAGGAAGCATTGCCTCCAAATGAAGCTGACCGTCAAACCTGTTCACTAGGAGGGCGTCTGCTGCCCCAACAAGGCAGGAGAGAATTCTCAAGCATACCTCTGTCAAAAGCCATCTTGACGTCTTCAATGTGTTCAGTGAAGCCTGAGACTCTGTAGAGGCCTTCTGACTTTAACCCTGAAAAAGGAAAACCCAGGAAGCTGAATCTCAGTTCTCTCCCTGAAAACAATAACCTTGAACAAGAAATGCCAGTAATATTGGTGATTTAGTCACCATGTGGGAATGTCCAGTGCAGGAACTCCCTCCACCAAATCACCAAATCCTTTGGGAACTTGCATCTAGGGCACAGAGAGGTAGTAAGGCTGTGAACACCTGGCTGTTAAGTTTTTTTGGGAAGGATTTAAATTCTGGTCTTCTTGACCCCACCCCATAGTAGTCTATCTATTGTAACATCTTTGGTGTGTGTGTGTGTGTGTGTGTGTGTGTGTGTGTGTGTGTGTGTGTGTGTGTTAGGGAATCTGTTGGTTAGGGCCACAAAGCAAACTTTAAAGGATTTTTTTCAGCAATGCTCAGCAGGGCCCCTCAATCTGGAGCCCCTCAAAATCTGAACACCAAGCGACAGCCACTTTAGAAGAAGATCTTCTCGAACCTCTGCCTTCAATCTCCCGAATGCACATGTCCACCACCATGGGCCTCTGGGTGTTGTGGGCCTTCACCAGGGTGGTGAGATCACAGCAATACACTTTCTTGATGCGCTTGAGGTCTGGTTGACAGTCGTTGGGAACGTGCTTTGAGCATTGCTTGTGGACATTCAGACCACAGTCTGAAAAAAAAAGAGGGAGTATTGTGTTAGTTTCTTGAAGTATGTCCTGAGCTTCTGGTGGCTGATTTGTTCTCTCTCACATGAGGTCTGAAGAGGATTCCTCTGACGGGTCAAGATGCTCACAGTGATTGAGAATGTTCCCAGAGTTAGTGATGTGAAAATCTTATGCGCCACCCCCGCCCAGATTATTCCATGGTGCTGACCAGCATTTCTGACCTGTCTGTTATGGTTCTAGACCAATATGTCAGGTAACCTCATTCTGATGGCTCCAGAAACGAGCCTGGGTGAATGTGTAGATAAGACCATGGAATCCTCAGCTCCCTTCAAAGCTGCCACCCAGAGGTCTCTCCTGATCCCCACCCCCAAGCTGTTAGCTGTATTTCCTTCATGAAATTGCTTTGTATTTATGTAAACACACGGTGCTGTTCCCTGCCCCCAAGCCCCCCAAGTATAAATACAATCTTCCTTGAGGGAGCCAAAAATTTCCTATCTCCGTATTCCCTGCACAAGCTAGTGATATATATATATATATATATACTTAATAAAATATTTGCTTAATAACATATTTATTGATAATAATTAAAGCTGGAAGGGACTATTGGAGATCATCCAAGATCATTGGCTTATAGATTTGGATCTAGTGGAAACCTTGGAGGCCAGAAGTTCAGCATCTCTCATTTTACAGATGAGGAAACTGAGTTCCAAGGAGGTTAAGTCACTTGCCCAAGGTCATGCATTTTGTAAGTGAAGAATGAGAATTTGAACTCAGGTCCTCAGACTCTGGGTCTGACTGGTACCCTTTCTGCTGTACCAAGCTGCCTTCCCAAGCCAACCCATTTTGCAGGTGATGAAGCTGAAGTTTAGACAGAGGGAGAGAGACCTGCCCCAAACCGCACAACTAGTAGGCAGAAATGCACAAAGTACCACGGCCTGAGGGGCTGGGTCTGAACATACAGCCCCCAACATCAGTTTTCTCTGAGCAATCCAAGCACTATGGAAAGGCAAAAAGTAGAAAAGAGTCTGAGGAAAGGGCTGGGTGGGTGTAGGGCTCCAAGTTAGCTCTTCATACCCAAGCAGCAGAGCTTGGGGACATGACCAACCTTAGACAGCCCAGCACACCCACTCGATCACTGATGCCTAGGATACAGTAGGGGCTTAAGAGACACGTTCTGACTGATCTATCCAAAGCCATTCTCTGCTAAGTCAGGGGTTTGCTACTATGGAACCAGGAAGCTCATTGCCAAGGAGATTTGAATGCAGAATCACTTTCACCCTTTGCCCCGATCCCTGAAGGAAGAAAAACCTAAATACAAGATTCCATTATCTGTGAGCAAATTGGTAAATTGCTGGGTCTCTTTGCATGTGGACCCTCTGAATCAGTGGTTCTCAACCTTCCCAGTGACTTGACCCTTTAACAGTCATGCGTGTCTGCATGTGGGCGGACCTGCCTGGAGACTGATAGAGGACGTTCCTAAGACCATGGGAAATATGGGTTTTCTCATGGTCTTAGGCGCGCCCTGTGACCCCTGTGAATGGGTCGTTCAACCCCAAAGGGGTTGCAACCCACAGGTTGAGAACTGCCGCTCTAAATGATGGCTTCTATGAATGAAAGGAGGTAAATAAATAATTTTATTGGGGGGGGTGAGACACAACTTTTTCCACTGCTACAATTTTGTATGAATTTAACTTTCTTGCTAGAGAATCATTTAAGAATGCAATTTTGTGTTTCTGTAGCCAGGTAACCTTAAAGGAGAATCTATAATGAAGTTAGCATTTTTTATTCAAATTCAAAATGTGCCAGTATAGTGTGCCAGTATAGTGTGCCAGTATAGTGTGCCAGTATAGTGTGCCAGTATAGTGTGCCAGTATAGTGCTTATGCTCTAAGCACTTGTTCATAGTCTATTCTATTAAGTCCTTATGAAATTATTTCCTTGACCAAACTTTTCCCCAAGAAATGCAGTTAACCTATTTTTGAACCAATGATCGTCATTAATAGTAGTAATGCCATAACTTACTTTTAAACGCAGCACTTTCTAGTCACAAAGTACTTTCATGTACGTGATCTCATTGAAGCTCCAGAATAAACAGGTCTTTCATTTTTTTAGAAATGAGGAAACCAAGGCCCAGAGAACACAGGCGTCTTGTCTGAGGCACCAACGCTAGTTATTAACGAAGCTGGCATTTAAACCAGATGACCTCGGCTCCAAGCTCACTGATTTTTTCTGTTGCGTACCACTCCAGATAACAGAAATCCTGAGATGGAAAAATGTCTTCCAAAAGTGCTTAGCAAAACTGTCACTCAATCACTTATCAGTACTTAACAAATCATTGATACATTACTGCTATACGCTGGGGACTGTGCCAGATGAAGGAGTCAAAGTACGACAGTCCCTGCCCTCATGGGGCTTACATTCTACATAGCTAGGCTGTTGGTGATTCATAGTTCTGATAGGTGATGTTGGGACGCAGTTTACAAACTCATCTTTGACTTAAACTACTCATATGACTTTGGGCAAGTCACTGAACCTTCATGGGCCTCCGTTTCCTGATCTGTAGAATAAGGAGGCTGAACTATATGGCCTCGGAGGTCCCTGCCAGCTCTGGGGTCCTATGGACTATCAATACTATTCTACTCAGAATGGGCTGTACTTTTACCACACGCTTCCTGAAGCCAAAGGGAAGGGTAGACCAAAGTCTGTGCTCTTTCTCCTCCAGTTTTCCCTCCATTATTTCTAAGTCCTTCAGGGGGCTTAGCCAGGGACCTCCATTTCCCCCCACAATACAGGCTTTATTTTGACACCTGCAAAATTGGCAATAATGAAGAGAACTGGCCTCTAGCCAGGGTACCATAGGGCTCTCTGTGCATCACAGTGCCATGTAATAGAATAATTAGAGTAATTATTTATAGAGCCTATCAGAATCCTCAGCTGAAAGGGGGCATTGGAGTTCACTGAAGCCATGAAAACCCTCTCAGCAGGTGGCATCCACTGATGGAAATTCCAGTCAATGAGAACTGGGCTGATCAGGGCAAGAATCAGCTTAACCCAAGTTAACAAAAGGTAATAAAAGCCCCTGTTTAAGGGGCTTTCTAATTTCATTCCTCTAGACACTCAGTGGATCTCAGTGGTCACCAAGCTGAGAGCCAAGAATGTCCTTGACATAATCTCTGCCCAGCAGCCACCCCACCTTCATTAAAGCAGGGCTTCTTAACCTGGCTATGTAAACTGGTTTTTAAAATTTTTATAAATATACTGCAATAGAATTGGTTTTCTTTGCAATCCTTTGCATTTCATTTTATGCATTTAAAAACATAATTCAGAGAAGAAGTCCATAGGCTCCAATCAATTGCCCAAGTAGTCTATGCTACAAAAAACAAAGGGGGGTAAAGAACTGGTTTACAAATATGAAATTAAGGGGAAACCTGCTACGTGCAGAGGTGGCCCTGTCCACTTTGGGATCACTCTGATGATTGAGAAGTTTAAGATATCTGATGGGAAGTAGGATGTAGTGGTGAAGGCATCAGAATTAGCACCAGGAGATTTCTGGGTTTGAATCTTGCGTCCAATAACAGTGTGACCATAAGGAAAGCCACCACTTCCAGCCTGCTCCCTCATCACTTAAATGGGGACAATAATATCTCCAGGACTGAGGTCATGGGAGACAGCTTGGTGTCGTGGAAAGAGGGTGAACTTGGAGTGGGGAAGACTGGCTAGCTGTATGACTGGACAATTCATTTAACCTCTTTTTACCTCAGTTTTCTCATCTGTAAGACTAGGGGATGGAAAGATCACTTGTCTTCCAGGGTTGTTGTGAGGATCAAATGAAGTAATGGATATACATTGCTCAGCCATCCATAAATGTCAGCCATTACATTTATTGACATAATTATTGTCTGAGAACGGGCCTCTCTGTGGCTACATGTTACAAAGAGGCTGGACCTCCTGGGAGTTCACATAGTAGGAAGACAATAGGAGCAATTAGTGGACTAGGTAGAAAGTGGCAAAGAGGCAAATTTTGGCTTGATATCAGAGAAAAACCAACCTTGACTTGCTAACAATGGGAGCTGTCCAAAAGTGGGAAGGGCTGCCTGGGGAGGTGGCGTCTCCTGGAAGTCTTGGCACAGAGACTGGGTGACCTTTGTTCAGTGTTATGGTAGAGAGCCTGTCTTAGGTAGGACTTTGGATTTTGAGTAAGCCTCTCAGTTCAAATTCTAATTCTCTTCCTTACTCCCCAAGTGACATTGGGACAATCATAAAGCCTCCCCAGGGTTTGGTTTCCTCCTCTCCAAAGTGATGAGAGTGGACTAAATGACCTTTACATCCTCTTCCAGCTCCACACCTATGACCCAATAGGTAGATGGTTCCTGAAGTCCCTTCTGACTGTGAGATTCTGGGATTCTGTGTCTTATTGACCTTATGAGGTTGTAGCAAGGATAGGATGTGATCCTGTGTGTGAGGTCTCTTTGCTCACATAGATAGAAGCATGACAATGTGTTAATGAGCACGCTTGAGCAGACTGCTGTGTTTTAAAGTGGCTTAGGTATCTCACATATTAATTTACTGCTTTGGTTCTCCCCGTTCCACCTAAGGAATTAAGTCTCTATTCAAACCAGTTCATCCCAAATTTTATACACACACACACACACACACACACAAAATGTTAATGTCTGTATGTATATATATGTATTTATATTTTATATACAAGTGGAGAATGTTCAAAGAATCATCTGTGCCATTTTGCTAAAGAAGAGATTTACTTAGTGACAGTGAATTTGGCCAACTGGGTCCAAAGCATGTTGGTTGGCTTTGGGCCATTCAGATAGAAGCTCTCAAGGGATAAAATGGGATTGTTTGGCAAAATGTGGTCTGTCGTTTCTGGGTTACTCCCTTTATTGTTCCCTGGCTTTCCCACAAGCCTTTCCCTTATTTATCTACAGAAGCTCAAATACTGATGTTTTCTAAAAGGAGAAGGTTTTATATGAAGTAAACAAAATACTGAACTTATGGGAAGAAATCAAGTTCCATGTGCTACATGGATGGAAAATTCTCCAGAAGTGCCCAGGTTTTACAGACACACACAGACTATATTCTATATATGTTATATCTATACTATATTCTATATACTTACTACATTCTCTCTCTATACATATACATATACGTATACGTATACGTATACAGATACAGATAAAATCTACCTGTATCTATTTATTTCAGTAAGGGGAGATAAAGGTCAAGTGGTAGCTTTCTTCTACTTTTCACTTATCAGTGGGCCCTCTGCCAGAAAGGACAGAGAAATCTGTGCAATCTCTATTGGCCAATGTGATTTAACAACATAATTGTTGAAATATATTTAGTCCAAACATGCATGTTTGTTCTCCTACCCTAAGGAGGGGGTCCTATGTGCACTTGCTAAATTTGGGCCCCACGGAACAGAACAAAAGATTGTTTTGCTGTAATGACCAACTAATTTTTTTTTAATTCAAATTTGTGATTTCATTGGTTAAGGGAACTCCTGGTAAGAAAACTCCCTCCCCCCTAAAGCATACTGGCCCCTTCCTTTCTCTGGAGTACTACCTCTGGAGAGGTTAGGGAACTTATCTAGGATTTTATAGATAGATCAAAGGTATTGCGGTGGGATTTAAATCCAGATCTTCCTGCCTCTGAGGTAATGGCTGTACTGCCTTTCATTAACAGGAAAAATCCATATGCTTTCATGGTGATCACAAAGGCCCTTAGTTCCCAAGAGTAAGGCACAGAATTCAGCTCCATTACCAATTTAATGGCAGAAAGAACAGAGCAGGTCATATTGTAAAGTCCATTTTTTTGTAGGGAGGTGGCGTAAGGGATGAGAAAGGCAAGACAAGGCTATAGTTTAAGGAAACAGGTGTGTCTCTGATTCATTCAGGTATTTCATGAATTGTTGAAAGCTCCTGCTCATTATAGGAAGAACGAAAGATGAGTTACAGACCTCCTGTTTATTCAGTGAAAGGAGAAACCAAGTCAATAAATACTTCCTCTCTTGCCCTTGAGAACACCTAGAGAAAGCTCCCTATTAAGAGCTGAGATGTGCTGGGACATCCAAGGAGCCTTTCCGTGGGTCAATGGACAAGTCTGGGAGAAGCTCCCACCCAACATTCATCCTTGTTATTTATACATTTATCGCATATCTTTGCTTCATGGCATTAAACAGGACAATTAGAGGTCTGAACTACCTGAGCACCTGACTCCCTGGGCGATGAGTCCCCACATGAAGTTGGCGCAGTATTCACACCAGTGTGGTCCTCGAAACGTGTGGACCTGTGAGTCAGAAAAGAAAACACACATCAGAAAACCTGGAGCAATCATGAGGGAGGGGGGGTCTAATGGAAGGAAAAAGGAAATTTAAGTTATGAAATAGAAAGATGGAGAGGGCCTGCCCCTCACATTGGAGCTCATTTCTCCCAACAGTTTAGAGTCTGAAACAGAAGAGAAAGTGACGTTTGGCATTCTGACCTTTCACATATCATTGGCCACCCCATTCTCTCACCATCGCTCTGTCCTGCCAGATACAAGCGTGTGCAATGACAGAGATTACATAGGGGGTCATACTATGGGGTAAAGGATGAAGAGTCCACGGCCTCAGATACCAAGGTAGGAACCGAGCAGTCATCAAGAGACACAAATATTTCGATAGACAAAGAAAAAGAAAACAGTGATGCTGAGTGACCATGAGCATGACTTCTCAGGCCAGAACTCATTTTCCTCATCTGTAAAATGAAGGAACTGGACTAGATGGTCTTCAAGTTTCCTTCCAGTTCTAAATCTCTGCTTGGGGAAATTGTCTGGATTGGCAACAATTGAGTTATTTTTAATAAGAACCATAGTTCCCATTAAGATAACACTTTAAGGTAGTGAGTGACCCTCACAACAACTCTGGAAGTTAGGTGCTATTATCCCCATTTTATAGTGAGGGAAACTGAGGCAGATAGAGGTTAGATGATTTGCTCAGGGTCACCCCGCTGGTAGGTGAGGACAAATCCGAACTCATGTCTTCCTGATTCCAGATTCAATGCCCCATCTGGCTGCCTTTGGCCTAAAGCAAAGTGTCCCCCCTCCGAGTCACTGATGGAAAGACCGACAGTGATAGCATCATGGATCTATCAGGGGGTCGAGCTATCATCTCAGGACAATATCTTCTAATTCACCGACACTTTATTTTCTAACTGTCTTGTGAACAAAATATTGGGCTAATCAGAATACTCATTTCTAGTAGATAGATCTCTAGTGAGGTCACTATTCTGTTTGGAAGCCCAAATATTTTTAAAATGACAGTATTCAGTGTTGGACCAAGAAAGCCAAACTCTAACAGTTACTGAACTGTCAGGGAATCGGAAGCCCCCACAGAGTCATAACCAGGGCAGGGCAATCAGAGCTTTGCCCTAGGGTGCAGAAATACTGAGGGCATTACAATTGAGGTCGTCTAACCCAACTTTTTATTTAAAAAATGGGAAACAAGGCCTGGAGAATGTAATTAACTTGCAGTTATTGAGGTTCTAAGTGCCAATGCTGAAAGTCCCAAGTCTTTGGCCTCCAAATCCAGTGTCCTTTGGATGAGGTACAGGCTCTGGGAAACCCCTTGATCTCTGATTGAATCTTCCCACTTGATGAGGCATTTGCAGAGGCCATAAGCTTTCATTGTGGTTCTGCCCAACCTTTGTTACCAGCTTGGCTCTCCACTGTCCATCAATTTTTCACCCTTGAGCCTATCAAAATATCAATCCACCCTTGCATTGACATCATTAACTGCTCCTGAAGACCCTCCCCAAACTTCTCCAGACTACCCCTAGATTCCTCCCACATTTCTGTGTCTAAGACCCCTTCTTGCTTTTGTGTGTGAGAGTGCCCAGCACAGACTTGCTCTGTCCTGCTTTTCCAAAACAAGCATTACAGATACTGAGGCTCCTTTAGAGTCTACCCAATATGGCGAACTTCTAATGAACTTTTAATAAACTTTACTTTTATTTGACTGAGAAGACTTGAGTCGAATTCATTGGCAGGACCCAGCGTGTTGGTATTTTGGGGTCTCCAGAGCAACCCTAACCCTAACCCTCTACATTTTGTGGGTAACCTCTTCACTTTCTCTGTCCCATGCTACCTCCTGATTCTAGAAAAGAGGGAAAGTAGGGACTGGATCTGTGATTTCACTGATAGAGGGAACTCTTAGGTAAGGAAACCCTTCTACCAACAGAGGTCAGCATCTTCTTTGCAACTTAGTCTTAAAGAGCTGCCTAGAGCAGTGTGAAGGTAAGTGACTTTCCCAAGGTCTTGTAGTCAAAACAGGGCAGCATCAGGGCTTAAAGAACTTCCAGGTATTGAGGTTGACTTTCTACCCACTATACCACACTGCCTCTCTGTAGGGTTTCTAAAATTCCATTTCGTTTCTAATACTGTTTCTTTGCAATTTTTCTTAGGTCACAAAGTCCCATTTTTACTGGCTCCTTGCATGAACCACCTCAAAACTCTGCTACACACACACACACACACGCTCACATGTCCTATTTTTTGAAAAAATGCAGACAGCAAGAAGGGAGAGGGGCAAAGGATGTCAGATATGAACCTGATTTTGAGCTTAGGGTTTGAGTTCACTATGCTCTTTCCCTAGGGCTGAAATATTGCCCCCATTTCACTTAGCTTGGCTGAGTCTCTGATTTCTTTAGGGCCCCAGAGACAATGTTTTATATGCAAAGCCAGAAGGCTTCCTCCTTATTTGGAGGTTGGGGTGGGGTTCATAGTGACCACACCACCACCCATCTCAAAACCCAACTGACCAACTTTTTCCATCCTCTGAGGTTTATTGATTTTTTCCCCCCTGAACATGTTTTCAGAGAAAGAACATTTTGCAAACTCAGGAACTGTAACTAAAATACCCTAGACAGGAAGAAAATACCCCAGACAGGAAGAATGTTGGTCCAAGACTATCACAGCCTGAACTGCCCAAATATCATGGGGAGCCTGTGGTCTTGGTCTGCCTGGAATTCTTAAACCAGGCCAAGGAGATAAGATGATGTTGTGGGAGATAAGATACCTTAGACAAAGAACACAACAAGGACAGCCTACTCAAAAACAACAATAACTGACTGGTCTGGAAAGCTTCTCAAAGCACTCACAGGAGCCAAGTGAGTGGGACCCAAGTTGGCCAGTCCCAACTTACCAGGATGCTTTTTGCTTCAAATTTACTGAACTTGGAAAGAATTGTTCGTACTCCTTTTACAGAACCCTGTGGTTCTGTAAAAACAACCTCCATTAACACCCCTGCCTCTGGATAAACCACTGTCAGCATCACCAAAAGTGTATTCAGCAGCAGCAGCAGCAGCAGCAGGGAGAAGAGTCATAGCTACCCAGCTGGAGGTTTAAACTGTTAGATTCAATGGATAAAAGGGAACAGGAAGATGCAAGTTCAACCTGCCTTGGAGACACGAGACTGTAGGCAAATCACTTAACCTCCCAGTGACTCTCTAAAAGGGTAGCTCTCAGAGGATCTTCCCCACCCAACTTGATTTTTTTCTTTTTTTCTCATTAAAGGACCCATCCCTTCACTCATTTCTTAAAGAGGCCTAATCACTGAAGAGATGTTACTTCACTCAAAGCTACAAGGTCCAGGGTCTCCTATGGCTTCGTGAGTCATTTCCGGTCATCCTGATGAATATCTGGTTGCTGGATCCAGATGGCTCTGGAGGAGATAGTGAGGCTGGTGACCTTGAACTGCTCTCCCTCATTCAGATCAAAGTCAAAGGCAAGGCATGTCATCATTTCCCTGATGCCATGGGCCTCTTCAAAAACAAAGGACAAACACAAGGGGGTTGCTGGTATGGCCAATA
This sequence comes from Pseudocheirus occidentalis, assembly GCA_028646575.1. Taxonomy (NCBI): domain Eukaryota; kingdom Metazoa; phylum Chordata; class Mammalia; order Diprotodontia; family Pseudocheiridae; genus Pseudocheirus; species Pseudocheirus occidentalis. The sequence continues at coordinate 34,050 of JAQQSW010000060.1, read as the reverse complement.
GAGAGAGTTTGGGAGTTTGCCTGTATTTATGAATTCACAAATCTGGGCCAAAACTAAGCAAAACCCACCAATAAACAATAAAGAGACCATGTAGGGTAGTGCAGAGCATGCTGGCCTTGGAGGCAAGGGAGATCTGGGTTTTCAATGTCACCTCAAGGTCATGGACTCAACTCCATTTTCTCTTCTATAAAATAGTTGGGAGCCTCAAATATACAAGAACGGTTTTGTTAGTCAGCCAATCAGTACTCATTAAGCACCTACTATATACCAGAAATTATGCTAACTTCAGGCATACAAAGGCCCTCAAGGAACTTACAATCTACTTTAAAATGCTAGACAAATATAGATTATACACTATTATCATTGTCACCCTGTATATGAACAAAGGTGGCAAATTCAGAAGAAGGCTGGGCTAAGATTCATGAAGGTTTGGGTTCAATTCTGCTTCTGACACGTTAGCTATGTGACCCTGGTTTAACCTCTCAGTACCCCCCAACAACACTGTAAAAATATAAATTATAGATGGGGTGCCATTCTGTATCAGTGGATGGAGTTTCTGTACTGGGAGTTCCTTGTGTCTGATGAAAATCAAGTCTGGATTTACAAAACAATATACATAAAGTGCCATATAAATTCCAGATACTGGGGCTGCTAGGTAGTGCAGTGAATAGAGCACTGGTCCTGGAGTTAGGAGGATGAGTTCAAATTTGACCTCAGACACTTAACACAAAAACTAGCTGCATGACCTTGGGCAAGTCACTTAACCCCGACTGCCCTCCAAAAAAAAGCAGAAAAAAAATTCCAGATATCTACCTAAAGTTGGAACCTGGGACTTTGATATTTGTTTAATCTATTCTTTAGAGTGAAGAAAACGGGAAAAGATTGTATTTTATGCTATTTGAGTCAATAAATATTTATTAAGCACCTGCAGTATACAAAGTGCTGCGAGAGTAATTTCCCTTATGTTTTCTTGGCTCTTGTATATGTGTGTGTGTGCATGCATGTACGTACACACACGTGCAGGGTATGCAGGTGGTGTGCACACAGTTGAGGGGGACCAGGTGTGCAAGTGTTCAGCAGGGAGGTGACAAGCCTGTCCTTAGAAGCCACAGAGCTAGCTGTACCAAAGGGTCTTGGCAGTTGTTCTGAGCTTGTTTGCAGAAGGGTGCTTGGTGCCCTGCCCAGGGCAACCTGCCCAGCTCCAGGTAACCCCAGATGTCAGAACTAGCAGCAGCGAACAGAAGTCAGGAAGCAGAATGTGTAGACTTGCTGCCATGGGAAGCTTCCTGACTGTGTTATGGTTCAGTCATTCCAGTCTTGTCAAATTATCTGTGACCTCATTTGGGGTTTTGCTGGCAAAGCCCCTGGAGTAGTTGTGTCATTCCCTTCTCCAGCTCATTTTATAGATGAGGAAACGGAGGCAAACAGGATTAAGTGACTTGCCCAGGGTCACAAAGCTAGCAACTGTCTGAGGCCAGGTTTGAACTCTGAAAAACGAATCTACGCACAATACCACCTGGCTGCCCTATGAGGGATGTCCAAAAGTGCTATGGGCTGCTGTGGTCAATCACAGGATTCAAGATCTAGACCTGGCTAGAGGGGCCTTAGGGAGGGGACTTGTATTCCAAGGCCCTCATTTTACAAGAGAGGAAACTGAGGCCCAGAGAGGACTCACAGGGAGGGGCAGTCCTCTTGTTTTCTATCAGAAGGGAAATATAGACTCTCCTAAAAAATTACTAGTTTCCTCCAGACACGCTTCTGCTCCAAATCCTTCATTAGGGAGCACCTCTTGTGGGAGGCACCATCACTAATGGAAATGCTGCATACAGCCTCTTTCCTTCCCCAAATTTTCAGGCTATGGGAGACTTAGCCTTGAAGTGGGGTCAAGGCTTTGGGCATGTAGTGCTCCTTCCAAACCTGAGTGTTAATGTACACACCTGTTAAAGAGCACATGCATATTTCCAAGAATGATGCTCAAAGGAAGACCCTCTGGAGCAACCTGTTTAGACAAGGGGAGGGGCTGGTGTGCTTGCACACTGGGCATCCTTTCTCTGTTACATTGCTGTCCCCTCAAAATGTTCAAAACCGGTATTAATAATGCAGAGTTCTGCTTTTTTCTCCAAGACACCAATCCAAGCTTGGACAGAGAACTGTCTTAAGTTCTGCAAACATTGAGGTCTAACCTCCACATCTGGTGATTCACCTGCACACAAACACTACTTTGAGAACTCTAAAAAGCATTTCTGAGAATAAGAAAGACCTAGGAAAGAAATTAAGCACTTTCAGGGCAGAGGTGGTGTCTCTTTGCTGGTCCCAGTGGAAGGGAAGGGCTCCAGAAGACAAAAGCTGATTTTCAAAGTTTGTTAACTACATCATGTCAGACAATGGGATTTGGAGTTCTCTCCATGGTTACGTGCATATTCTTTTGTCTGTGTGCCTTCCTCTCCCTCTTTCTTTCAGACAAGATCTCCTATTTCATCCAAGTTGGAAGTGCAATGATCACACATGGCCCACTCCCAGGACTGGTGAACATGGAAGCTTTGACCTGTTCCATATCCAACTTGGTCCAGGTTGCCCCTCCTAAGGCAATCTGACACTCCTCCACCCCCAAGGGAATGACCATATTGATGTTAGTCACGATGCTTGATCAGTTTACAGAACTCCCCAGCTGAAGCAGTCCACCAGTCTTAGGCTCTCTGGAAGCTGGGATTACAGGTACACACCACCATGTCTGCCTGGGTATTTGGATTTATAGACCATGGATTAAACCACAAGGAAAGATGGGCTTTTGGACATTGATAGAATATACCAAATCGTGGTTGATTTTTTTAAAAGTGTCTATCATTTTGCAAATCTAATCAAAGGACTTTGAAGGGAAGGGGTAGAGAGAAATCCCCCTATGTACACCTGCCAAGCTAGATACTGTGGGGAAAACCAGCTACCACAGAGAGGGGAGAACAGCCATGGAGATGCCCAGTAATCCACAGGAAGTAAAGTTCAAGAAAGGAGCCCTGGCTTCTGATGTCTATAAAATAACCTATAGACACGAACAAGAAGCAAGGAGCCAATTGTGACCAACATAGATCCGAGACAAGCAAATATCTCAGTTTGAATGAAATGGGGGGAAAACGTATTCTGCAGAGCATAGGCCAATATAACTTGATTTCTGGTAAAACTCTAGAATGTATTATTTAAAGGGATAGTTTAGAATGTGTCATACAAATGGCTTATTGATAGCCAGAAAAAGGGCATGATGCTCATGAAGTGTGACTAATTTAATTTCCTTTTTTGGGGAAAGATTGCTAGAATGGTGCATCATGGGAGCACTGTGTAGAGAGTTTGCCTAAAGCTACATGGTCGATCAAGTCCTTCATGCTTTCCTTTTGGACGAGGTGGAGGGATGTAGGCTAGACAAAGACATAGTTAGATGGAGCCAGAGGTGGTTGGCTTCTGATCCCAAAGAATGTATGTTAGAGGGTTGATATCAGTGTGGCAAGAGGTCTCTAGTTGTGTGCCCCAGGGATCAACCCTTGACCTATGCTCTTTAACATTTTTGTTCATGACTTAGATGATAATATTAATAATAATTAGCAGATACATAGTGCCTTAAGATTTACAAAGCACTTTATATATATTATCTCATTCAGTTCTCACAATAACCCTGTGAGGTAGGTGCTATTATCAGTCCCATTTTGCAGATAAGGAAGCTTGAGTTTAAGAGGTCAAATGACTTGCTCAGGGTCACATAGCTGAATGTCTGAATTCAGGTCTTTGTGACTCCAAGGCCAATGCTCTATGCTCTGCACATAGATGGTACTCTTATCAAATCTGCAGATGATACAAAGCTGGAAAATGACAAATAAGTAGCTAGAAGAAAGAGTTAGATCCTGGGGTGATGGGTTCAGTCTAAGGAGATGAAGTTCAATGAGATAAAAGTGAAGGTCAACATACCTTCAAAGAATCAGCTTCATCCATACAAGATGGGGGTGGCATGACTCCACAATTCATCCCAAACAAATCTTGGGGTTTTAGTAAATGACCAGTGTAAGACCAGTCACTAGGACATCATGGCAACCATGAAAGCCAATGTGACCATGGGCTGCTGTGTGGACGGCCATAGTCTGAAGGAGTACAGTTGGACCTCATGCCCCTGGGCTATCAGAGGTCTGGATAATCACATTTTAAGAAGGGGTATGATAACAAAGGAAGGGCCATGGGATGATGAAGGACCTGGACATCAGGCCACTTGAGACCTGGGAATGTTTAGCCAAGAGAAGAGTAGACTTGGTCTTCTTTTCAAGTATGGTCATGAACCCTCTCTACAAGTAGGATCTAGAAGAGGGGATCAATATATTCTGTTTGACCCCCAAAGTAAGATCTAGAAAATGAGCACCACATGGAAAATGAAGAGGGGCAGATCCAAGGCCGGAGAAAACTGCCTAACCAGGATAGTTATCCCAGAATGGATTGACTTGGGACCTTCACAGTTTTCCCTCAGCAGAGATGTTGAAGCAAAGGTTGCCCGAACCTTCTCAGGTGTGAAGTAGATGGCATCTTGCTTAGCCATGGGGAGGTAGATTCTGAGGCCTTTTCCCATGGGAAGTTTTTTTGGTTTCATGAACTATACTGACATCTATCTTCCTACAAAGTAGCTCCTCTTCCCAACCTTGCTGTCTCTGAGAAAGGCTCTACCATTCTTTACGTCATGGAGACCTTTGGATCTGTCTAATGAGGCTGATATGGACGCACAGGGGATTCACCAACCAACTTAGAAAAGTAATATGGAGAAGAGAGAAGCCTGGACTTTGAGGATGAGTATCAGAGCAGGGCGGAGTCTTGTAAAAATAAAGTCAGGATGAACTGAAGCGGATGAAGGAGGTTAAATTCAACACAAAAATGACTTCTTAGATTCACAAGGGAAAAAGATTACCAAAGGGACAGGGCTTTTGCTTGGGGTGGATGGGATGTTTATAATTAACCCAAGAGAGAAGGCAAAGATGCTCAGTTCTAAATTGTTTCTTTCTTTGTTTGTTTTCTCTGCCAAGGAGAATGACCTTTGAAAAAGACCTGCAAACTAACAAACAAAAATGACTAATGGGATATAGGAAATGTGCCACAAGATTAGAAAAGGGAACAGATCACGATTTTCTCAAAAGGAGAAAAGAACAGAGCCTGTAAATTATAAGCCAATAAGTTTGGCTTTGGTTCCTGGGAAATTCTAGAACAATCATTAATGGCTGGCTGACTGGTTGGTTGGTTGGTTTGCAATCATTAATGAGATGGTTGATGAATGTCTAGAAAGGAAAGCCATGGTTGCTAAGAACCAACAGGGCTTCATCAAGCATGGGTCATGCCAAACTAACCCTCATTTTCTTTCTAGATAGGATTACTACAAAAGCAGATCAGAGAATGCTAGGATATAGTTTGCCTAGATTTTAACAAAGCTTTGAATCAAGTATAAGATACTATTCTTGTGGAGAAGATGGAAACATTAAAATAAGAGGATAAAGCAATCAGATGAATTCAGAGGTGGTTGGTTGGCCAGATTCAAAGAATAGTTACTGACTTCACAGTGTTCACCAGGCGAGAGGTCTCTTGTGGAGTCCCCCAGAGATCAGCTTCTATCCCTTAATATTTTTATCAATGCTCACTGAATTTACAGATGACAGAGTTGGACCACTAAGGTGGATCTCATAACCTGAAATCCAGTAGGGATAAATATGTTTCTTTTCTTTGGGTATTGAAAAATCACCTTCACAAATACCAGATGGAGGTAGAGACATGATTAGCCAGGAGTTATTCTGAAAAAGATTTGGAGGTTTTAGCAGACTGCAAACTCAGTCAGTAAGCAGTGGTAGCAACAACAACAACAACAACAACAATTTGGGGCTGTATTAAGAATTCCCATAGCTTATAGGAACAAGGAGGTGACAGTCCCACTATATTCTGCCTTCATCTGGAAACCATGGCTTGCTGATGATTGTGCAGAGAAGGGCCTTGAGTCTCTGCTTTGTGAGGGACCATTGAAGCAATAGGGCACATTTAGCCTGGAAAAGAGAAGACTCTGGAGGGGGGCCTGATAGCTGTGCTTAAGCATCCAAAGGACTGTCCTGGGGAAGAGGGATTAGACTTATTTGTTCTCTTTGGTCCCAGAGAGCAGAACCAGGAACCTGGGGGAAATGGCAAAGAGGTTTATTTGGGTTTGACGTCAGGAAGAAATTTAGACAATTTTGTGGTTGTTGCTGCTCGATCATTTCAGTTGTGCTCAAATCTGTGACTCCATTTGGGGGTTTTCTTAGTAGAGATACTGGAATGGTTTGCCATTTCCTTCTCTGGCTCATTTTACAGATGAGGAAACTGAGGCAAACAAGGTTAAGTGACTTGCCCAGGGGCAACACGGCTAGTCAGTGTCTGAGGCTGTATTTGGACTCATGAAGATGAATCTTCCAGTGCTCTGTGCACTGTGGCACCACCTACCCGCCTCTTCCAGACCATTAGAGCTGTTGAAAAGTGAAATATACTGCCTCAGAAGGCTTTGAGGAGAGGCCAGGGGACCACTAGGCAGGGGTGTGATGGTGGGGATTCCTTTGGGAGAAGTTTGGAGTCTCCATGGATGCTCAGCTCTCTTCAGCTCTCCAGTTCTTTGTTCAAGCTTACTTTCGAATAGAAAGTAAGATCCCTGTGGGTAGCAGGTATTAATTTTAACTTTGCATTACCTGTATGTGGCACAGCACCTGGTACACAGTTAAGTACTTTATCGACATTTGTTGCATTCAGTAAAATGCATGTCAATACATGAAGGTTTTGTGATCTGATCACAACTCATCTGTGACTTAGGAGGTGGGTCTTAAAGACGTCTGAGGTTCAGAAGATGAAGTGGCTTAGCTGTCTTTCCAGTTAAAAAGTGTGTGAGGCCAGATTTGAACTCAATCGTCTCAACTCCAGATCCAGCACTCCATGGAGGCTGCCTCTCTGAATAAAGCCTTCGAGGGTTAAAATATGTTTTTAAAAAAATACACACTAAAGATTTGAGATCCAAAACTCATAGGAATGACAGAGACCCCTTTGATAAGTGTTCTGTTCTTTCTTCCGGGTCAGGGGTTTCTTACAGAAAATTCTCTTGTCTATTTATAGTATGATGTGCCTTTTGGAATGTTTATCTAAAAATGTGCAGCGTTTCCAAGTTAAAGCCAGTCTGTGGTTTGCAGCAGGGGGCTGATTGGGGGTGGGGAGGCAGGAGAGATGGGAATTACTCAGCATTGACCATAACAAACACATCTTCTCATGGATAATGGCCCGACACACCACCATAGAGCCAGGATCAGCTCTCTCCTGAACCTATTACGGTTCGGCTGCATCTCAAAGAAAACACTTCAGTTTCTTTTTAATGAGTCCTTTTTTAAAAAAAGTAAGCTGTTGTAATTTTCTCCTAATCACCCTCTCAAAAGATGCTATCATATAGAATTGAGAGAAAATCGAGTTAAAAGGAACATTTTCAAAATTATCTTCATTTTCTAATAATAACTATTTCATCCATGGGGTGGGGGTAGCACAGGAACCATCTAGCTTACTCTAAAAAAAAAAAAATTAAAAGCCTTAAAACTCTTCAAGGCTCCCAGAACCTAAAATTTTTTTAAAAAAGATTAGTTTTCAAAAAAGATCCACCCACAGTGGTGAGTGGATTTGTTAAACAAAAGCTAAGTAAGATCCAGAGCACAGTAGCTATTCTGTGTAGGCAAGGAGAATGGGAGGGCACATTGCCAAGTGCATTTGAAAGCCAGAGGAATGTTGAGGAGGAAAAAAAAAAGAATGTATGAGTCAAAGAAGACACAGCCTCACAGTCATGAGACCCCCATTAAAATGGTATTTTCTGTCAAATGCACAAGAAAACATTTCTTTTCCTTTAAAAGGCTAAGTTGTAATAGGAACAAAAATAGAAATGTAGGGAAGATGGGGAGGGGGAGAGAGCTTAGGTTTAGAGCTGAAAGGGACCAATCCTTTCATTCTACAGATGAGGAAACTGAGGTCCTAGAAAAATAAAGCCATTTGCCCATGATGTAAAAAATAGGCTCTTTATCCCAAGAATTCAACCTGACTCTGATTGTAAGGGAGAGAACAAGGATCCCAACAGAGCTTCTAAGCTCAGTTATGTCCAACTCTTTTTGGCTGCATTTGGGTTTTTCTTGGCAAAGATACTGGAGTGGTTTGCCATTTCTTTTTCAAGCTTGTCTTACAGATGAGGAAACTGAGGCAAATGGAGTTAATTGACTTGCTCAGGGTCACCCCACTAGTAAGTGTGTCTGAGACTGGATTTGAACTCAGGTCTTTCTGACTCCAGACTAGCATTTTATCTGCTGTCCCAGGTAGCTGCTCCAATCTTACTGCTACTTTCCAATTATCCTTTAGAGATATGGCAGTATCCCAGTAGCCAGCACTGTGCACACTCTTCATTCATCGGAGCTGGACCAACAGAACCCACATATGGCTTTCATGGGCCCACGTGGCTCCCATGCATGATCTGTGGTCAATAGAATGAAACAATTTCCCTTGTCATTTCTGACAAGGGGTTTTGTCATTCAGACAGTGACTTGTATTATCAGTCCCATGGCATGAGAAGAGATCCAGAAACAGGGCAAACCATTCTCTGTTCTCCCATCCTTTTCTTATCTCCATTTCTTCCAACTTCCAACTCTAGCTCTCGGCTCTGCTCTCATGATTCCCTTAAACCCATCCTCCTAAGTACCATATCTTACATGAGGAAACTTGCCGTGAACACCCTTTAGGGTGAGCCCAACCTTTCTTCCAAAGGACTCTTGCTGTTGTTTGGTCACTTCATTAAGTGTTTTACTGTCTGTAACCCCATTTGGGTTTTTCTTGGCAAAGACACTGGATTGGTTTGCCATTTCCTTCTCTAGCTTATTTTACAGATGAGGAAACTGAGGCAAACAGGATGAAGTGACTTGCCTAGAGTCACACAGCTAGGAAGTATCTGAGAACCACATTTGAACTCAGAAGATAAGTCCTCCTGACTCCAGGTCCCTCACTCTATCCATCACACTACCTAGTGTCCCTCAAGGGATCCTAGTTCCTTAGATTTAAGATTGGAAGGAAATTTAGAGATTAAGTCCAATTTATTGGCTTCTTTCTAGGTTGACCAGAGAAAGCAGAGGGTCTGACATCAAGGAGTTGGGCTTGAAACCTGTCACTTAATCTCTGCGGGCAAGTGGGGTAATGGGACCTTTTTCCTAAAGTGGCTGTGAGGCTCAAACAGGATCAGGCAAAGTCCCACAGCCAGTAAGGAGAGCTGGGATTTGAACCTGAGTTCCCTACCTGTAGAACCCAACACTCTTCACTAAGCAACCACTGCCATTGGCTGAGAGGGCAAAAGGACCAGACTGTGATGATTCAATGATTTCCCTTGTCTCTGGTTTCAAATAGACCAGAGAAAAAACTGGGTTTTCTCCCACCAAATTCTCACCCTGTTCCTTCCATTTGACCAAGTAGCTGCCCAGGGTTTCTCTTTGAAACTGAACAGATTTTAAGCATTTTCCAGGGCACCAACAAGACACAATCTGCACTTCTGGCCATTCATGTGTTCTGACAGTTGCCTAGGTCATAGAAATGACACCCAGAGGCAACTAGTGGCCAAACCCAGAACATCAGGCGACCATTTCCATTTCATGTGCAAGTCATTTCTAGCTTTCCTTCTTTGGGGGACATGAGGTAGTGTGGTGCAGTGGTCAGAGCCAGTCAGTCCTGCCTCTAACCTGTAATGGTTGTGTGAAACTGGCCAAGTCACATCACTTCTCAGTGCCCCAAAGTGTCCCTTGAATGGAAACTGTTGACCTGCAGGCTAGATGAAGTTCCTTACCAGTAGTGACACTGATCATGTTCCAGGCCTCATCCCTAGTTCCCATCTCCTCTCCCTGAGGGGGAAGGAAAGTCCTCTAGGTTTGCTATAAGGATCTTAAAATGTGACAGATCCTTCCTTAAAATATACAGCTATGATCTCATTGGTGTTCGGAATTTCCAGTGTAGAGATTCCCTCCACCAATGCAGATTGATGACTCCCTTGTAAACAGTCTCAAGCAGTTTCCTAGAGCACTGCCGAGTTACAGGTTTGTCTAGGATCACACAGTTAAGTCTTTGTACCCTTCACCTCCAGGGCTGACTCTACCCACTAGAACACACAAATGGATTTCATCTTCTAAAAGGTCAAGAGCTGGTAGAGGAGGTCACCAACCCCTTCATTTTACAAATGAGAAAACAAAGCAGCAGGTTAAGAGATCAATTCTCTAGAAAAAATAAACTCTCTCCAGCTGCCAGTAGGGAACTGGACTTGGACTCAGGAAGATGGGAGTTCAAATACTCCTTTAGACACTATGTGACCCTGGGCAAGTCACTTGACCAACTCAAATAGCCTCAGTTTCCTCATCTGTAAATAGGCAACATGATAGGAACTATCTTATAGGATAGAAGTGAAGAAAAAAGTCAGTAACATACTTAAAGAGTTTAAAGAGCTACTTAAATGCCAGCTCTGACGATGATACCTCAATTAGGTTGAAACACACCATTAAGACGGAATTCTGAAGCTTTCTTATCTGACAGAAAACAGAGACAGGTATCAGAACACACACACATTGGTGGAGACCTCTGAGGGAAGTGATTGACCCAAGTGGCAGGGGCAAGACTAGAACCCAGATTCTGTAGTTCCTTATGTCTTTCCTCTTTAGCTTGACCAGTTGTAACCAGACTGGGGGCTGCGAAATAGATCACTTCATTTCAGAGACAAGCGTTGGAAGTACCAAGTTGAAAAGTCCGTCTACCCCTTCCTCCCTGACCATCCCACTCTACTCTCCCCGTCTCCACCGCGGTCAATTTCTCGCCTCCCAGGGAAACCCATTCAAAAGTCAGCTTACTTACCTTGAAGTTGTGGGTCTTTTCATAGTTGCAGTGGTTGTCATTCTGCGTTAAGGCAGCTCTTCGTACCAGAGAGGAAATCTGCGAATAGGCAAAGAGATTGAGTGGGGGTCCAAGCCAGACGCCCTTGGCCCCCACCCGGCCCGCCAAGGCCATGGCCAGCAGCTCCTGCCACTTCTTCCGGCCAGGCATGGCTCTGCGGCGGGCCACCGGGCACACAGCCTCCGCCTCAGGCCCCAGCTCCTGGGGGAGCCCCGCGCGGCCATCGCCCAGCCGTCGGCTGGCATCCCGGGAGCTCCGGAGGACCGGCACGTCGGGCCAGCTGCGCCTCATGTCCGACACCCAGAGAAAGACCAGCAGCTGCGGGAGGGCAGCCTCTACGGAACCCGGGGCATGTGACTGGTCCCAGCTGCGCAGCGCCGGGCTAGGGCTAGGGCTGCGGTGGGCTGGTCTGCCCTCCCTCAGAGCCGGGGTGGGCTGGGCTGGGGGCCTCTCAGCTCCAGCAGCTGAATCCTGCAACTCCCCCGGGGTTGTTTCTTAAGGCAGGCTGGTGCCTAAAACAATAGGGCGCCTGAATGTGCTGAGCTAGCCCGAGGGGAGGTGGGAGGCAGCCAAAAGATCCTGCCCGCGGCCACCTCCGAGCCCCCAGCGGCCGGGCAACAGAATTTCGGCCCCCACCCACCTCCAGTCAGCCGCCGCTGACTTCTGTTTGTTCACAGTCCCCCTTCTCCCCCCCACTCCCTGCTTTTAACACAGGCACACACACACAACTGGCTCCGCTCCCCAGAGACCGAGGCTGCATCCAATTATCCCCAGGCTCTGGACCCGAACTCCAACAGATGAAAACCTTTTAAACCCTAGGCTCGTTTAATTTTGAAGGGATATAGGTTTGGGTTTTCCCTGGGTCCTCTAAAACCCGGAGGCTTAAGGCTGTCTTTTCTTAAACCCACTAAAAGAGAGCATTTGGGGGCAGGGATTGAGTGTATGTATGTGGGGGGTGGGAGTAGGAGGCCGGTATTCCAGTCCATTTTTAAGACTCTCAGTGCCACAAGGAAGGCTACAAAACTTTGGAAGTGGGTTTTCTGGCTTCTAGAGGCCCCCTCCCCAAAGATGAAACAGCTAAGAGGTCAGTGGCTACTTTCCAAAAAATGAAACATCTTGGTGTTTTTTGTATTTACAAGTGCAATCTATAACAGCTCCTCAAGCTCAAAACCCATACGGCATGAGTTGTTCTTGAGGATGTCAGTCAACAACCATTTATTACGGTTTTATTGGGTGCTAAAGGCTGGGAGTACAAAAGGGAGCAAAATGATAGATCCATGCATACAGAGTTTTGAAGGGGTTAGAACATGCAAACAATTCTGTACATGCATGTACAGAGTAGAGGGAAGATATTCTCAGAAGGAAGGCAAATCGTAAGGCAGATTCGTTTTTTAACCCCCACTCATAATTTCCACTGGGAAATCTTAGCTTGTGTATCTCATTTCTCATCTATAATAAGGGTCCCAAGTAACCACTCAGGGCAATAATGAATATTAGCTGGATGTCCTTTATTTCACACTTTATCTTTCCTCCTCTTCCTTGTTCCCCTCCCCCAAACAAAAGACTTACAGTAATCAATACACAATTCTCTGCAGTCCTCCCTAATTCTGATCCACCCCCTTCCTCTGGCAAGAATGTTTGCAGGTCTTGATTGATTTAGATGGCCTCTGACATCCCTTCCAACTCTCAAATTCTCTGGTTTCATTTTCAAGAACCTAAGAATATAGCACCCTCCTTTCTTACTCCCAAACCCTGGTCTCAGGGTCATTTGCCTGACCATTAGCTTTCTTTGTTTCCTGTACCTAACTATGACCATCCCCATAAGAGCCATAACGCTTACTTAAGCTGTTGAATTTGAAAGCCCAATGGGACCAGATGGTCAATGACTCTTAGCACAGCCTAAGCAATTTCATCTTTTGACTGACTTCAGCAAGGCCTCTGAACCTGTCACTGAAAAAAACAATTTTGAATACATCTGCCTTTCCTAATTGGGTTTGCTTTATTCCTAATTAACTGCTCAGTGGAGAATGGCAACACTTGGGAGCCCCAAGACTTGGATTCAAATCCAGTCTGTGACACTGGCTAGCTGGGTAACCTGAGGCAAATTGTTCAAGGTCTCTGAGGCTCATTTTCCTCACCAGCAGACTAAGGATGTTTGTAACATCACGAGTGACTACCTACACCCTACAGGATTATTTTGTGAGACTCAGAGGGGATCGTGTGCATAAAACACTTTGCAAGCTTCTAAATGTCAGCTGGTGTTATTCTTGGAGAACTTCACCATTTGGTTCTAGATCAGAAGTCAGGCTTCCATTTTAACCCATCATTAAGTAAGCAGAGGAAGAAGGCATGTGCCTCTTATGAACCTGTAGAATTACACAGAGATACTGTGGACTTCTTCCACTTAGCATGTGAACTTGGGCAAGTGAGTTCTCTGTGGGCTTGTTTCTTCTGTAAAATTGAGTGAGTCAGATTACATGATATCTAAGGTCACTCCCAACTCAACGCTAGGATCCTACAGTATGACCAAGAATACACAGCTGGTTAGTACTACAGCCAAGTCAAGCCTCCCACCTTGACACAGAGACCTTGGCTAGTCTAATGAAATTGCATTGTGCTGAGAGCATTTTTCCAAGTAGACTAATATTCTTTTGGATTCACTGCAAAACCACTTTAAAAAACAAAGGTGAGAACAGTTGAAACATTCCTATGTAAATGAAAATACTCTGGGGGAGAAATGTAGATAGGACTATGGGACCAAATAAAACAGGTGATGACTGAAAGATTGTTAGTATGTTCCTCTTGCTATAGAATATTCAATGTTACTTCCTTAGTCTTAAGACAGTTTGGTGAAGCAGTGACTGGAGCACTGCACTTGGAATCAGCAAGAGTGGAGTTCAAGTTTGCTTAAGACACTTCTTAGCTGTGTGACTCACCTCTTTTGGGTATACTTTCCTCATCTGTTAAATGAGAATAAAAGTACTTCTTCCCCACAGAGTTGAGAGGATCAGACGAGATAAAGATCGTGGAAAACCTACACGTTCTATAGAAATGTGAGGGAATATAAAATATATGGAAAACTAAGTTTGTCATGAGACTTTTGAAAAGGGATCACCATAGCTGTGCAGGAGAGAATTAAATTACAGAGCTCAAATATTAACATTTGAAATCTAAACCTGACCTTACATATCTAATGTATTAAAAGCATGATTCTGAGAAGGGCCCATAGGTTTCACAAGACTGCTACCAAAGGGGTCCAGGACACACAGAAAAGGTTAAGAGCCCTGGTATAGATATAGAAGAGAGAGAGATAGATCTGGCTGGCTGACTGGCTAGATAGATGATACATGGATAGATGGATAGACAGGCAATAAGTGGATAGACAGATGGATAGTTAGCTGAATAGATGGGTGGATGGATAATAGAAGGTAACTGAATAGATGATGGATAGGTAGCTGGATAGATAAGTGGGTGGATAGACAGAGGGATAGATAGGCAGATGATAGATAGACATGATCATAGACCTCCTTTGCTCCAAAGCCTTTGATAGCTCCCTATTTCCTCTGAATAAAGTGTGAAATCCTCAGCCTATCAGGCAAGGCTCTTCACAGTCTGGCTCCTCTCTAGCTCACATTACTTTCACTCCTAATTCTGACCTTGCTTTGTCTACACCCAAAATACATCTTAGGTCTTGATGCCTCTGCGCCCTTGGTCTTGGTCTTTATAGCTTGAATTCACTTCCTGATCTCTTTGCCTATTAACAACCTTCCCAACCTTTCAGACCCAGTTCAAACCCTATCCTCCTTCCCAGAAGACTTCCTAGACTCATAAGGCAGAAGGGACCTTTACCACACACAACCCATGTGGTCTCTGACAAGTCCCTCAACCTCTCAGCTTCCTTCCTTGTAAAATGGAAGTACTGGAGGAGATACTTTTGAGTATCATTTCCAGCTTTAAATTTACGACTGTGATCTTCAGAACCACCCTGTCTGTGCCCTGCTGAGAAAGACCAAGTGACCATGACATCAGGAGAAAAAAAAGGCACTCAAAAATAATAAGAACATTTAATGTTTCTATAATAGTTTAAATTGGGCAAAGCACTTT
Source organism: Pseudocheirus occidentalis (assembly GCA_028646575.1). NCBI lineage: Eukaryota > Metazoa > Chordata > Mammalia > Diprotodontia > Pseudocheiridae > Pseudocheirus > Pseudocheirus occidentalis. Next base: position 18,984 of record JAQQSW010000060.1, on the reverse strand, counting down.
ACTTAATAAAAGCACTATGTTATCTGAACCTCATAATAAACCTTTGACACAGTTCCTAAAGGCATTTTATAGAGGCAGAGACAGACTTAGGAGAGGTAAAGGGACTTGTCCAGGGTCATACAATTAAAAAAGCATCAGAAGCAGTTTGCAAATTCAGGGCTTCTCTCCAAGTCTAACACTATCCACTATTCAATGTTGCCCATTATTTAAATAATTTAATCATCCCAAACTTTGGTCAAGAAGATTGAGTCTGTCTCTTGAATCCCTCTCCCACCAGTATCTATTAAGGGATACATTATAGGCACTTTCTAAATTTGGGGTGCCTTATTTATCCTTTCCTAGGAAAGGGGCCGAAAGCTTCATCTATACTCCCTTTTCCTTACCTCTTTTTTTAATAGAAATGGGATTTCCCAGTTCCTAAAATCAAACATCATGAATCCAGACAATGCGGACTTTGACAACACTGAAGGGAGAATTAGAGAACCCTTTCTGGAGACACTTGGCACCCAGGGAGTCCCTAAAACCAAGAGCCCAATGTCTGTTTGCCAGTCAAGTTCTGGGAATGGCATTTTTTGGTTATCAGCTGTCAGAGAAAAAAATGCAGAGAAATAACAGAGCAGCACAAAGTCTTTAAAGAAAAATGCACATCAGGGCATTTCAAAATGAACTGTTTACAAAATAAACTTTAATTAGCAGAGGCTGTGATAATGAGCCCTGATTGACTGGAGTCAGCAGGCTTTTTTCTTCTCCAATGGCAGGGGTTGGGCCAACCAATAAATAAATGGAGAGGGCCTGACCGCCAAGAGGAGTCAGCCCTTCAGGGCTGAGGATCAGTGCAGACTATTGGGGGAGGGGGTGAGTGTGAGCAAAGCCCTAGTTTGGGAAACAGACTCATAACTCTGGAGCTGGGAGGGACCTCAGAGGCCACCTGAGTCAATCCCCTCATTTTATAGATGAGAGAACTGAGGCACAGGGAGATTCAGCAACTTGTCTGGGGCCACACAATGAGTGTCTGCTGCAAGGGGTGAACTCAGGCTCCTCCAGAGTCATAGGATCATAGATTTTGAGCTGGCTGGGACCTCGGGGACCAAAGGGCCCAACTCCTTCATTTTACAGGTGAAGACACTCAGGCCCAGAGAAGTCCAGTCACACAAGAAATAAACAGTTGAATCAGGATTTGAATCCAGGCTTTTAGAGTCTTATCCCAGTCTTCTTTCCACTTCATTCCTTTAGCAGAAGGGCACCCTAATACACCTCAGCAGCCAACTCCCATGGCTATGGAAGGACAAAGAGCCACCAGGCCATTTCGGGGACCAGTGGGCAGGGGAAAAAGCTTTCTAATCCTGCTTCTATTGGATTCCTCTAACATAAGATCTTCCCAGGTTGATGCAGCTCTTTCTCCCAATTCCTTGGGACCCCTAGTCTGCCTCTGGGCTGATCCAGAGCACAGAGGTCTTTGTCAGAGTTGTCACAACACCTCCCACCCTCCTCCCCTCCCCCAGCTGCCTGGAGGATTGTCCTTCCGGGAACAGATGGTCACTCTTAATACAAAGTCCAGGAGAAAAGGGAGCTGGGTGCAGGACCCCAAGGTTTCCCCTGGAACTTTCTTCACATCCCTTTCCCCCAACCCTTTGATACTGGCCACATTCCCACAGGGCAGGGGGTGGGCATGTGGGCTTTATCAAAGTTTCTAGCTAGGGAACAAATGGATTGATGCCACTGAGGCTGATGTGTTTAAAAAGCCCAACGGCCATCATCCCTGCTTGAGGCTGCAGCTGTTTCCACTTCAAGGGATGTCACAGATCTGGACCAATTAAAAGGTTTCTGAGAACCCGTTTGGATGGAGCTGCTGGCAAGCTGGCCCCATGCCTCACACAAAAGCTGGCCACTAGCTCTCTTTAGTTCGAATGTGTTTTAAAACTTTATTTCATTTCCCCCCAATTAACAAGGATTTATTTCCTCTTCCTCCCACTTCTCCCCAACAAACTTCTAACAAATATGCAGCCAAGTAAAGCAAATTCCCACACTGGTCGTGCCCTGAAATGTGCCCACTCTGGACCTGCCAGCAGGAGGGAAGCAGGCTTTGCCACGGCTCCTCTGGCAACTGGCACTGCCTTGACCAGACTCTTCTTTGTCTTTACAATGCTCTGATCTCCTTAAGAGAAGATCATGTTTTTAAACTTTTAAAGCTGCCACCAACCCTCCTTCCTAGATGCATTTTGGGGCCCTTTGGTTGGCAGGGATCTCTTCCCTTCCCCTCCCCAAAGACTGTGTTTTCTTGTACAGTTCCATCTATGCTGTTCTGTGCTCAGGTCATTTCCCTGACAATAGAAGGGGAGCTCCCTGAGCCTGGAACTGATTTGCTTTTGGTGCCTACAAGCAGTTTCTGACACACAGTAGGTACTTCATAAAAGCCTAACAAATTTACATTAGATCATTCAACTGGATTCTATTTTCCATTGGCTGCAGAAACACATTCAAGACCTTTGAACATGGATCTTGTAGTCCTGCTTTGGGAGTTTCTAAAACACTGATTTTGGTCAAAAGTCTTCCTGAAGTCCCCCCAGTCCTTGTCCCTCCCCATCTTTGGTAGGGAAGATGATGGAGAAAGGAAAATGGTGGAGAACAGAGGGTAGAAGATTGTCACAGTGAGAGGCCTTAAGCTATTTCATTTAATTCCAAGTCTGGCACAGGTCTGGGTTCTGAGGACCTGGGTTCAAATCCTACACTGATACTTACTACTTGTATGGCCCTGGGCAAGTCTCTCTGTGCCTCAGTTTCCTTCTCTGTAAAATGAAGGAATCGAATGAGATGATCTCTGAAGTTCTCTGAGGTTCTAGATCTAAGGTTCTAGATCATTTTGTTAAGCTATTAAAAGGAAAAGTCTAGAAAGGGCTGAATTTTAGGGGAAAGACACCTAGAGTGTTATTACTTGTGACTCCTTTCCTGACTCTCTTTTTTTTCCCCTTCTTTCTCTTTTTCCTGTCTTCTCAATGTCTTCTGCTCTCACATTTTCATTTCTCTCTCTGGCCCCCATTTTCTTTACTGGCACATAACCAAAGGCAAATAATGTGGATGGCTCTTCAAGGCTTCAGCTGTACAAAGCTAAGGACCAAGGCCTCCCACTCCTGGAGTTCAGGGTGATGGGGGAGCCCAAATCCCTCATTCTTCTCACCAATACAGGTCTCCAGTGGCATTCAAACATGGACAGAATCCAGAGCTAGGAAGTGACTGTCCTGCTGCCTTCTGCATGGAGAGAATCGTGCTGCATTCTGGGTACCCACCCCCAGTCCTAGGAGCCACCCCTTAGCTTTGGGCACCATCAATGTCCAGTTTAGGATGGACATTGGTAAGTTCAAGAGCATTCTGTGGAAGGTGAGCAGGAAGAACCTCAAGTTTATGCCATGTGGGGATCAGCTGAAGGGCCTGGAAATGTCCAACCTTGAGTTGGGAAGAAGAGGCAAAGGGGAGGGAATGAAAATCTTTTTTAAACTTTTGGAGGCCTGGCAATAAGTCAAGTTAACAAACATTTATTAAGCACCCTACTCTGCACCAGGCACTGTGCTCAACTGAGATACAAAGAAAGCAAAAAACCAATCCCTACTTTCAAAGAGTTTACAATCTGTTATTGATTGGGGGAGATCATATACAAGATACGTATGAATAAATAAACTATATGCAGAATAAACTGAAAATAATCAGCAGAGTGGAGTGTCAGGAAAGTCTTCTTTAGAAAGTGAGATTTTGGGGGCAGCTAAGTGGCAAAGTGAATAGAGCACCAGCCGTGGAGTCAGGAGGACCTGAGGTCAAATCTGGCCTCAGACACTTAACACTTACTAGCCGTGTGACCTTGGGCAAGTCACTTAACCCTAATTGCCCACCCTTCCCCCCTCCAAAAAGCAAAATAAAATAAAGTAAAATAAAATAAAGAAAGCAAAACAAATTCTAAAAAAAAAAAAGTGAGATTTTAACTGGGACTTGAAGGAAGCCAGAATCAATCAATCAATCAATGCACCAACAAACATTTAAGTTCCTATCAAGTGCTGGGCATTAAGCTGAGCCAGAAGATGGAGATAAGGAAGGAGGAGAATTCCCGGCATAGGTACCAGCCACTGAAAATACTGGAGATAAAGTAAAATGAGGTTGGATGGACTTCTGTTGTTGAGTTGTTTTTAGTTCTGTCCAACTCTCTGTGATCCCATTTGGGGTTTACTTGGCAAAGACACTAGAGTGGTTTGCTATTTCCTTCTCCAGTTCATTTGACAGATGAGGAAACTGAGGCAAATAGGGTTAAGTGACCTGCCCAGGGTCACACAGCTAGTAAGTGTCTGAGGCTGGATTTGAACTCAGGAAGAGGAGTCTTCTGGTTCCAAGCCTGTGTGCTATGGCACTACCTAGCTGCCTGAGGTTGGCCTGGATGACCTCTAAAGTTGCTTCTCTGTGCAAGATTTCATGATTTGTGCTTTCCTTGTTTTTTTTATCAATGCAACTGATGCCATCTTAGCATCACTGGGAGACCAACTGTATTTGCCACTTAGCAATGACCTTGGTCCACAGTGTCCTTAGAGTTCAAGAAGTCTCCATGGGAGAAAGAGCGAGAGAAAGCTGAGACTCACAGCCACCTGTGTTTTCCCCATTCATGGCTGTAGCTAGAATAGGAGGCATATCTTCCCAAAAGTCAGAATAAATTATCTTCTGTGAATTTAATTGGATTCAAACTGCCCTGCATTTGTAAACTGCAGGGATACTGTCAGGTGTCTTTGTTGTTGTCTTAATTTGCATTTACTATATTACTTAAATCTGCTTCTGTGCTTTGAAGACAAAGACAACTCCCAACAAGACTATCTTCCATATAGTTCCCAACTGCACTTTGCTGAGGCTGCCCAATATAGTCCCTCAGAATATTTTTAAACCCAACAGCACTGAAATCTGGAAGCTTCCACATTCCTAAGGGGGAATCTAGTCTGAGTCCTGGCACTACAATTAGACAGCCACTTTTTTGGACTTCCTCGAATGTTGTATATGGGGTCCCTTTCCCTGGTGGAATGTTAGGCAGTCTCAACCATGAGTGACATTGCTAGCTCCTGTCTACACAACAGACAAGCGATCATTCTGATACACACAAGAAGAGTTCAGAATTCCAGTCCCAAACGGAGGAAGTGGCTGCCCCCTCCATCTCATGGGGGTATAGAATAGTCTTGGGGTGTGGGCACTCCTCCACCCACAGGGAGGAATTCCTACGAGCTACAGTAACATTATCCAAGTTGCCAGACACTCCCCCTTGCCCACCAAGAAATGCATACAAATAAAAGGCATGTGAAGTAAAGATTAAAAAAAAAAACTTCCCAGAAGAGCTGACACTTTGGTCTTAGATGAATCAGAGACAATGTCTTGTTTTCTTCTTTCTGTATGAGGACTTCAATAATGAATGGCATATTTTGGTTTTGACTGATCTAGTAACAATGGGGACCTCAATGGTCTGAGTCTCCCCTGGTCTCTGCAGGACAGACCTCCCCGGCTGAGAATGTTCACCAAGACCTCTCAGCTGTTCAGGAATAAGAACTCGGCAATCTGTGGGGAAAGGGCCCCATCTGAATATAGATGGTGTTAATAAGGCATGGACTTAATAATGTGCATTTTAAAACCTCTGTGGAGAGGAGCTAAGCCTCTTCCAAAGGACCCCAAAGTAACAACTGTGTTTTAAAATAGCAGTTATGATGGTAAATGCTTCAATAGATTTCCTCCCTAATTTAAGAGGAATGAAGATGTTAAAGTGAAAATGTATTTTTGGGGGCAATAATAATGAATAATTATGAGAAATTCATATAAAATTTATCTAAATTTTATTTTTATTTCTATATATCTCTGTATTTCTATATATCTCTATATATTTATATATATTTCTATATCTATCTATTAGGTCTATATCTATCTAATAGATTTATCTATTTCTATATCTATATATTTCTATATATATCTATATGCATTTCAGGATATATAAAAATATATATCTAAATTTATATAAAGCTTTGAGATTTGTAAAATGCTTTACTCCTAAAGGGAGATAGAGGTTTTATGCTGGCCAGCGTTCAGGACAAGAGCCAGGGCTTTGTTTTATTGTTGTGGACAAACAGACATAATTAAGGCAGGAGGGACCAGGTGGGCCAGAAGGATGGCAGGCCCTGACCTAGTCTGAAGCATTTAAATTTAGTTTAATTTCATTTGTATGTCAATAAGGGAAGGCTCTTGGGATCAAGGTGGGCTTCAAAGTCCTAGCATGTGCATTGCTTCTATGTCACTCCCCCTTCCTTCCCAACCCCACTGGGAGTGGGTAGGACCTCCAAAGTGGAGGCACACATAAGGGACTAAACAGCAGTGTAATTTTCTAACTCTGAGTCAGATAGTTGTCTGGGTTCATGGCCTTTGAATCAATGCCAGACAAAGGCAATTAGAAGCACAAACAATCTGAGTTTGGAAGTATGCTGCCCTTAGCTAGATATGTTTGCTCTTTGCCTTAGCCATGGATGAAAGGAGCTGCCTGTCTGTCCTTCTCAAAGAAAGTCTTTTAGAGTCATTGCACCTTGGCATATGAGAGAGAGCCAAGAGCCCAGAAGATACCTTTGAAGAGCTGAAGAAAAGCAAAAAGAAGCCTCTTGTTCAGTTGTTTTCAGTCATGTCTGACTCTCAGTGACCCTTTTTGGGGTTTTCTTGGCAAATATGCCGGAGTGGTTTGCCACATCCTTCTCTAGCTCATTTTACACATAAGGAAACTGAGGCAAACAGGGTTAAGTCATAGTTCAAAGGACCACTCATTTATATTGAAGGGAACTTAGTCCAATATTCTTACTTTACAGATGAGAAAACTGAGGCTCAAAGAGGTTAATTACCTTGGCTAATGTCACCCCCCAATTTAAACTTAGGTCCTCTGATGGTAAATCCTGTGTTCTTTCCACAATGCTACAGTGGTTCCCACCCCTTCCACCCTTCCTCCACTGTCTATAGCAACCTGGCATCCCTAAAGGGCTTTATAGAATACAGGTAAAAACAGTACAGACCTGATGTGTCCAGGGGAAAAAATGTATGCAGCAGAGATGTCCAGCAACCAGCTGCTGAGATGTAGAATGGTGGCAGCCTTGCAGAGGTGGTGTGTGTGTGTGTGTGTGTGTGTGTGTGTGTGTGTGTGTGTGTAATTATGGCAGCCCTGCAGCAGTGGGGGGGGTGGTATGTGTGGAATGGTGGCAGCCCCACTGTGGCAGGCAGGGGTTTTCACATTGCTGGGGTCCGGCACGCACTCTGGACACAAGGACTCCCTAGATGTGCGCTTCACCCATGTTCCTGGCCATGTGTGTGTCCCAGTCCAACAGTAATATGGTTCCTGTCTTTCTTTGATGTGGTATTTCAGGATAAGAACCATTTAATTTAAGCATTAATGTTCTCTCCTTGAGGTGTCATGGTTTTAATTTCAATTTACAAAACAGGCTTGTCTTTTTAAATACCATAATCATGGTACACTATGGTCTACCTAGAATTAAAAATGAGAATCACCGTGAGGATGATGGAAGGGTGTAAGCAGCCTATAACACTTTACAAACAGGGAATCACAAAGTAGATGTTGGATCAAGGAGACCATTGATGAAAAGACAGACGGGACACATGGATGAGAATGAAGCATAACGGACGGACAGCTCCACCGGCATTGGAAAAGACAGTGATTGTCCTGGTGGATACCCTATGCAGAACTTGTAAATATATGGACAACAGCTGCACAGGATGGGCAGATGTGGAAAGGCTGCCATCTGTGTTGTTGGAAGGAATCCCCACACCGGCAAGATCATAGACCTATTAGAAGAGTTAGTTAATAATAGGCACCAGAGGTAAACAGACAGAATTAGCAATTTTACTGATAATGGTTAGGAAAAGTCACCTGAAGTTTCTAACTGCTTCCCTCTAAGGGATGTCACTGGGACTCTTCCTCTCCCCAATTCAGATTACAACCTCCTACATCTTACTGAATGATCTTGGGGAGGTGTTAGGGCCAGAAGAGTTCTTCCCCCAGCACCCAGGGTTCTAGTGATGAGACTCTCTGCTTAGCCAGCCTAGGCCTTGAAGGACCGACCACAGACCAGAGTTGTGTCAGTACACCTGGGGAATAAAAGGGGGAAAAAATTCATTTTTACCCTGAGATTATATGATGTAGCACTTCCTTCAATAAAAGCCGTCCTGTGGTACATCATCACAGTGTGGAGAACCTGGTGTTTTCCAAGGCTTTGCCAGTGGTATTTGATCTCCAGTAGCCTGTCCATGGTGGTACAAACTTCAAGGACAGGTCTAACAGTGGATAGCACTTCTCTTCTCCAAGCCAAGCTGGGCTCTATCCACCCAGGTTCAGAATTTCCCCGGTCCAAAATCTCCAGCAGTTCCCTTATTGTTTCTAAGATTAAATTCAGCCTCCTCAGTCCAACATGCAAAGCCCTCTACAATCTGGCTCCAACCTCCATTTCTAAAATTATTTCATCTTATTCCTCTTGACACACTTCACCTTCCAGCCAAATTGGCTTCACTCGCTGTTCCTCGAGCTGTGCTTTTGTAAGAATGGGAGGGCTGGAAAGGCCCTTGGAGGCCCTCTCATCCAACCCGTTAGAGAGGAGGCAAATGCTACTCAAGAGAGCTTAGCTGATCTCGCCAAGGTCACATAGCTAGTGTCAGGGGTGGGCTTAGCATGAAAGCCCTTTGGCTCCAGAGAGAGCGGGCTTTCTCCTACACCAAATGCCCTGCACGGACTTCATCTTCATTTCTGCCTCTAAGAATCCCAACCTTCCTTCGAGGTGGGTTCAGCTCAGCTCTTTCCTTTGCAAAGCCGTCTCTGGTCCCTCCCTTCCCCCAGCCTCTCCCTCCCAGCTGTGACTCTCTTCAAAAGACCATTTATTTACTAATTTGTGTACAAGAGTTAAATCCCACTCAGCAGGCAGAGGAGGTTTTGTTTTTGTCTTTGTGTCCCTAGCATAGCACATAGTGTGCACACAGCACACAATAAGAAGTTTAATAAATGCTTCTAGAGTTGAGTTTGTGAAATTCTAAATTTGGGGGCCACAGAAATGACCATACATATGACATATTCCTGATAGGAATGTAAGTACCTTAAGAGTAGGTGTGGTTTTTTTTTCTGTTACTATCCTTAGTGCTTGGCACATAGTAGTTGGTTTTCCTTTTCTTTTTTTTTTTTGGAGGGGGGAAGGTAGGGCAATTAGTTTTAAGTGACTTGCCCAAGGTCACATGGCTAGTTATTTTTGTGTTAAGCATCTAAGGCTAGATTTGAACTCAGGTCCTCCTGACTCCAGGGCTAGTGCTTTATTCACTGTGCCACCTAGCTGCCCTCACATAGTAGTTTCTTAATGCCTATTGAGATGAATTACATAATTGCAGGTGTATAACCTGTATCAGATTGCTTACCATCTCAGGGAGTGGAGAAGGAGGAGGGAAGGGAGGAAGAGAATTTGGAACTCGAAACTTTTCAAAAATGTTTAAAAATTGTTTTAACATGTAATTAGGGGAAAATAAAATTATTTATATAGAGGAGAGAGAGAGAGAGAGAGAGAGAGAGAGAGAGAGAGAGAGTCATCCTGAAATACCAAAGTAATATTTTGAGCTAAAATACTGACCAAACGCCGTACATTCACAACTCGTTCAAGGACTTGGGTGATGCACACCCATTACTTATACGTATTTTAAGAAATGCTACATGATATAGAGGAAATTGTGCTGGATTTGGGTTCAGAGCCTTCCATTGCTTTTTTAATGTGCCTAGATTTTAAAGGTGCCAGCTCACATTCTCCACAATCCTCTCATCATGTTGTTCTCTGCTTCTATTAGGAGGTCCTCAACTGAAAATCCAATTTCAGCTCATGGAATCTTACCACCGTCACCTTAGGCAAGTTCAGTTTCATCATCTGAAAAACGGAGAGTAATAATTCCTGTAATAAGTCCCTCACAGGGAGGTTTGTGAAGCTCAAATGAACTGTTCTATATAAAAATGCCTCACCAGCCTTAAAGCCCTATGGAAAGATTAGCTTTTATTATTATAATTAGGCATGTGAATGTTTAAAAAAGCATCTAGTCTTATGGAAAAAATGTTGACATTTGAGCTCAGTAAAATGACTTGGCTAAATTTACTAATGTTGAAAAAAAGATGAACTTTTCTGACCCACTAGAACTTAAAATAGACCCAGCCATTTGCTTAGCACCATCAGGTTAAGAAAATCCTGGAAACTCTTTAGCCCCAAACAAAGGGTGTGTGGCAGAGCAGGGCTGTGGGACCATTCCAGAAACACGAGTGTGGCCTCATTTGCTTTTTTTGTCCCGAAAGATCCTGCTTCCTTTGTGTCCTCTTTGTCTGATTGCTCATTTCCTTCTGAGCACCTTCATTTTAGGCCACATTTACTCTTTCATTCCTCTTTGGGATCCCTTTTGCACTTTCTGGGCTTCTCTCTCCACCTTAGCCCATCTCCCTCCCCTTTTCTACTTCCTTTTGTGTGTAGTCTCTCATTAGAAGGTAAACTCCATGAGGGCAAGGATTGTCATTCTTTTTTGCATGCATTTATATCCTCAGCTTTTAGCACAATGCCTGGCAAATAGTAAGCACTTAATAAATGCTTGTTGCCTTGACTCGACAGAGGACACCATGGTAAATTGCGGGCAAAATTATACTGCTGAAATCATGGACTGTTGGTCAATATTTTACAACATTTCATAACTAGGACAGGGAGAAACTTCAAGGTTGTTTAGTATAACCCTCTCATTTTACAGATGAGGCAGCAGAGGGTAACTGAGGCAAGGGGAACCGTCTTCCCTTCAATCATCCTACTCTGCGAAAATAATTTTGACACGGTCCCTGCCTTCACCGACATTATGATCTGGCTGTGGATACAGCATCTGAATATGCAATAATAAACCACGAATACTCCAGAACTATTGTGTAGGACAGAGTGGGATAAAAGTATACTACAGGCACAAAGTGTCATGTGAAAGCAGAGGAAAGAAAGCTGTTAATTTATTTTGCAACTGAGTAGCAGAGGAATCTTTATCATAGTCATGAAGGACAAGTAGACTTGTAAAAATCAGAGATGACAGGAAAGGTGAAGGATGGGGGAAAATCCCTTTCCATGTTCAGGGAATAGAGAACAGGCAGTGGGGAATGAGGACAGTGGACGTGGACACTGCATGGTGAAGAATTCAGCTTGGATATTGCTCAGCATTCAGGCAGCATGGTGGAGGCAGGGCACAGGTAAGTGCTGTTATAGGTAGAGCTTGAGATTTAGAGACAGGAAGAGTCCAGTTCAGATCCTGCTTCAGACACACACTAGCTCTCTGCCTCAGTTTCCTCATCAGTCAAATGGAGATAAGAATAACTGTGAGGGTTGTTGTGAGGACTAAGTGAATACTATAGGTTAAGGGCTCTGCAGAACTTGAGGTGATATAGAAATGTTGGCTGCCATTATTATGGAAGCAAGTCGTTGGAGTTTAGACTGCCAATGTAAGGAGTCAGTGGTTCTAGGGGAGCCCTGAATTGCAGAACCAAGGACTGCAGACTATATTCAGTAGGCAATGCCAAGTCAATGAAGTTGTCTATGGGAAACTGGCATGATCACACATGTACATAATGAAGACCAATTGGACAGGCGTATGAAAGACAGATCAGAAGGGAAAGATTGGCAGGAGACTAGCTAAGGCTTTTGTAGCAGTCCAGATAAGTTGTAAGGAAGGACTGTTCTAAGGTGGGAACAGAAAATTGGGGCTAAGATTTGAAAGACATCAGCAAGATGTTGGCTATTGGGAATGGGGAAGTGGGGAGAATGACAGGTAATACTGGGGCTTCCAGCCTGTGCACGAGGGTGAATGGTGGTTCCAATATCAGACGTCAGTTTGCGTGGAAAGATGCAGATCATTGAAGGGAACATCTGTTAGACAGATTTCAGCTCTTCTTTGGCCTCACTTAACAGAAGTTCAAGATCATACTTTTGGGCACTGGTGGAAGGGAGAGCTCTCTACTTACAGGATTTTAGAGTTCATCTTTTCAATATCCTCTTTACACAGGAGTGCAGACTGAGGTTCCAGGAAGTGACTTATTTAAGGTCCCTCAGAGCAGAGTTAACAGTTAAACCCAGGTCCTTTGTCTCTAACTCCAGTGCTTGTTACACTGTCATCATATGTAATGTAGCTAATGCCACATCCAACAATCTTCCCTACTATGAGCATGTTCTGATCAAAACTTGACCTCTTTGAACTGTAAGGGCAGAAGGAGTTCTCTTTCTTCACGCCCCAGGGCTCCAATGGTCAGACATTCCATGGGCTTTTAAGAATCATGGCCTAGGGGCAGCTAGCTGGTGCAGTGAATAAAGCACTGACTGGAGTCAGGAGGACCTGAGTTCAAATCCAGACTCAGACACTTAATACTTACTAGCTGTGTGACCTTGGGCAAGTCCAATAACCCCAATTGCTCTGCTTTCTCCCCTCCAAAAAGACAAAAAAGAATCATGGGCTACCCTTCCTGATTTGCTTAAGGGCACCATGTTGGCAGGGCATAGACATGATCTGAAAAATAAGCCTTTCTGTGGTGAAGAGAGGCTGGGGAGATGACGTACTTGGTCTGCTGGGTCCTTGGGCTCTGTTCTACTATGCCCTTTTCAATGGGCAAAGATAAACAGAGGAAACTAAAGAAGTGGGGAGGGAAATATGAGGGAAGGCAGTAAAAAGAGCTAGTCTGGGACAATGAATCCATGGGGAGGGAACACAGAACAAAATCTCACATCAGCTGAAATAAGACCTCTTTTCCCCATACCTGGAGGCCCTGGGCAAGAAGCCTGAAGACAAACACAAAAATGTGGGGCCACAGGTCTTTCAGAAACATCAGAAAGGGAGATTCTGCCCCTGAGGACCACAGGGTTCCTGGCAAGAGGGATGGTTGGGAAGAGAATACCACAGGATACCTGATCAGGACCAAAACCCCATGCAGGGAGGACAAGGAACCATTCTTTCTTGTTTTCAGTGACACAATTCAAACAACAGACATGCTTTCTGTGAGATGCTGTGGAGGCCTGCCGTTAAATCTAGTGACAACAGGGAGCTCTCCACCAGACATTTACAAATACATCTTCTGGGCACGTAGTTGCCATGCTTGCCAATTTGCTTCTTCTATTCATCTGTGACCTGAGAGGATCTGATCACAGGACTGCAGATTCAGAGCTGGAAGGGACCTCAGGGGGCCATGGGATCAAGCCTCTTTATATGACAGATTTGGACATTTAAGCCTAGACAGGAGCAGGAATTTTGCTGCAACCAGGTGATTGCCTCAGAGCTGGGATTACAGAGAAGAAAAGCCAGCCAACAACAGCTGATCTTCCGGGTTACATTTGCCTTTTCTTTGCAGGTCTCCAACTGACTAGAAGACCAAGGATCAACTGTGTCAATATGCCAGATCCTCCAACAACACAGGTTGCTGCTTGTCTGTAACTAAGTTTTAGGGAGTTACCTCAGGCTCAAGAAAGGTGAGTTGACTTGCCCATAGTCATTGGATCCAAGATTTACAGCTGGAAGAGGCCTTAGAATCCATTGAATTCAACTCCCACCTGCCCCATTTTAAACCAAAGAAATAGTTGAGGGACCCAGAGGTTCATTACCTTGCCCAGGGTTATACAGCAAATGTCAGGGACAGGTCTTCTTCTCTCCAAATCCAGTATTCTAATCCACTCAAAACTCTAAATTCATTTTCTAATTTTCTTTAGAGGATAAATTGCATTGCTCTAATACACACACAAATGACCGATTTGATGTAAACGAGGGGGCAAGTGTCCTGCTTCTTATTAAACTCAGGCTCATTGTGCATTGACTGTTTGACTTTGAGTGGGTTATTTGACCTCTCCTCAATCCATCTGTGAGGTGCGTGTGCGCGCGTGCATGCGTGTGTGTGTGTGTGTGTGTGTGTGAGTGAGATATAGAGACAGACAGACAGACAGACAGATGGACAGACAGACAGATGGACGGACAGACAGACAGACAGAAGATGATCTTTGAGGTTTCCCCAGCTTGACAATGATGTGATCCTATATTTACTTGCTGCAGCTGCTCATTCAGGGCAACTGCTGCGATGTATATACCCTTAGAGGAACAGCCATCCAGCTGTTCAAGACAATTATAAATTTTCTCAATAAATTAAAGGCTCAATGATACTCTCAGAGGAACACATATTTGGGAATCCCATCTAGAATCTTCCTTGTAAGCATTGTTATTTAGCAAATATCCCACTATGGCATCAGCTTTGGATGAGAGAGAAGATCATTTGTGGTACTGGGAAAGTCTGACTGTAGACAGCAAAGGGGGTGTATTTCAGTCTCTTTTGAAGGGTACCCTAATGTAAGGGCACTGAACTACTGTAAGATAACGAGCCTAAACTCTAATTAAGAACAGAGGATTTTACAGTTCAGTTCAGTACTCAAAGCCTTCTGCTTCTACCTCCTCTGACCCCTGGCCCTCATGATCCTCCTCCTTCTTCCTCCTTTTAATTTTCAGTCTTTTCCTATCTACTGGCCCCTATTATGTTGCCAGCCAAAGTCTCTGAGTTGCTTCCACCCTAAAACAAAACAATACAAAACAAAATATCATTGGGCCTTGCTATCCCCTCAAACTATTATCCTTCATCTCTTCTTCCCTTCACAATCTCACTCCTGGAAGAAACCATTTATGTTCCTTGTCTTCAATTTCTCTCTTTTCATTCATTCCCTTTCAATGTCTTTTGCCCACATCACTTAGTTGAAGCTGCTCTCTATGGTTTTCAAAGATCTTTTTATTGCCAAATCTGACGATCCGCTCTCAGTCCTGTTCCTTCTTGACCTCTCTACAGCCTTGGGTGCTGTTGACCACATCTTATCTCTGAACTCTCTCTCCTCTCTGGGTTTTTGTGACACTGATCTCATGTTGTCTTCTTTCTATATGTCTGGCAAAGATCATTATTTTTACCCCACTCCTTCCCTAAGAGTCTGTCTGAGGCTTTCTTCCTTTTTATCTCTGTTATCTTCCCTCTCAGTGACCTCTTTAGTTCCTGCAATCATCACCAAACAGATGAATCCAAGGTCCATATATTTAGCCCAACCTGCTTTCCTAACTTCATGATGGACATTGCCAAGGTGCTTTTTAATATTTCCAAATGTATTTCCTGTAGGTATCTCAAACTTACTGTCTAATACAGAATTAACATCTTTTTTCCAAAACCTATTCTGATTTCTAACTTGCTGATTTCTGTTTAGGGCACCACTATCCTTCCAATCACCAGGATCTGCAGCCTGAGGGTCATCCTTGCCTCTTCCTTCTCTCCCTGTCCCATTATTAATTACCCAACAACATCTGACCCCTTCCTTCCACTCAAACAGTTCTCATCCTCATCACCACTCATCTGGACTAGTGCAGGAGCATCCTGCTTAATTTCCTTGCTTCCAGCTTCTTCTCTTCCTAACCCACCCTCACATGACTGCCAAATTGATATTCTTTCTAAAACATAGCTCTTACAGTGTCATTCAGCAGCTCCTAATCTGCACTCACAAAGGTCTCACCTGGTTTCCTAATTGGTCTCAATTATATCCTCAATATAGCTACCAAAGAGATTTTTCTTAAGCACAGATCTGACTATGTCAGTTACTCCAACAACACCCCAAGGTTTTCTTACAGCCCAATAAAAGTTTTAACTTTTACAGTCCTATGCAACTTGGCCCCAACCTTTCTTTCCTGCCTCAGTGGATCTTCTTCCACTCCTGTGATCCAGCCAAATGGGACTCCTTTCTGCTCCTCACATGTGACTTTCGTCACACACACACACACACACACACACATACACACTGTGTCTTTCCAATGGTCAGAACCCATGCCTTGAATGCATGCCCTCTTGATCTTTGTTTCTTAGAGTCCTCTTCAAGATTCCACTCAAACACCACCTTCTACACAAGCCTTTCCTGATCCTCCTAGCTGCTGTCGTTCTCCCTCCTTAAACTACTTTCTACAATTTTGTATTGCTTCACATGTTAAGTACTTGGGGTCTCCCTGATTAGAATATATGCCCTTTATGAGTAGGGATTGTTTCACTCTTTGTACTTTTATTTCCAGACTTCCCCACAATGCCAGGGTCATAGTAAGCTCTAAATAAATACTTGTGGATGGATTGATTGCCCCCTTCTCATTTTTAGGAGAATGTACAAACTCTTGGCTTTGGTTCTTAAGACCCTTTCTTCTGTGGTTCCAGGCTTTGCTTCTGATTTACACCCTTTACATTCTAGCCACACCGGATTGCTTTTTGCTCCTCAAATAGGACATTGCCTGAAAAGTGGTCCCTCTTCATCTCTGCCTTACACATCCCCAAGTTCCTTCAAAATTCAGCTCAATTGCCCGCTCCCCCACAGGACTATTTTTAATCCCATAGTTGCTAGTTCTCCCCTAGCCCCCAACTACTATGTACTTACTCTGCATATATTATGTAATTATATTACATAATATATGCAATATTACATGTTTATTATGTAATTACTTATTTGTAAGGAGCCAATTTAGTAGGTAGGTTCTTTAAGAGAAAGGAGTGAGTGTGTGTGTGTGCGTGCGTGTGTGTGATGTTATTTTTTGTATATCCTCATATCCTCAGAAGGCTAGATGGTACAGTGAATGAAGGGCTAGGGCTAGAGTCAGTAAGAATCATCTTCCTAGAATTTGGCCTCAGATACTTCCTAGCTGTCATTGGGCAAGTCGTTTTTTTGCCTCGGTTTCCTCATCTGTCAAATAAGATGAAGAAGGAAATGGCAAACAACTCCAGTATCTTAGCCAAGAAACCCCCAAATGGGGTCATGAAGAGTCAGACATGACTGAAAAATGATTGAACAACAAATAAAGTAGGCACTTCATTAATGCTTAGTGATTGGTTGAATTTAATTTAGTAAACGATTATTAAACACCTACTGTATGAAATTTCTTCTAGAAACTGGGAATATAAAGACTGAAATAAAAGTAGTATCTGCCCTCAAAGATCTTTCATTCTGCTGGGGGTGGGGTGACTAATGGGATTGCTAATATTTTCTACTGGTTTTTAGGATCTCTCTTTCTCTCTCATTACATACATAATATACATGTACACACATATCATGTATATACACATACATATATAATTCATTAGAGAGAGCTGAGTTATATAATTCATTAGAGTCAATGGATCACACCTCTGACTTCTCAGGAACAGAATGAGAAATGTACACCCTAGTGTTAACATAGGAAAAAGATCATGTCATTAAAGGCTTGGCCTGTCTAATTCTTGATTTCCTCTCCCAATTCTTTCTAATGTTACCTTCCTGATATGAATTTAAGCACTAAATAAAGAGGCGGGGGACCCAAGATCACTGACTCAGTGGTGTAACCTGGAAACAAATGACAAGTAATTAGCCCATATTGTTATCTTTTCAGCAAGGGTAGCAGGCCATAGAAAGTGGACTGAAGGATGAGGAAAGCCAAGTGGCCTTTTTTCAGCAATAATTAGTTGATATTTATACAGCCCTTTAAGGCTTACAAAGTACTTTACGCACATGGTGTCATTTAACCTTCACAATAGCCCTTTGAGGTAGGGATGTGTTACTATCATCTCTTTTTTACAGATGAGGAAACTGGGGCTGAGAGATAAACGCCTCCCTCCCTCTTTCCCCCACTCTGCAGAGGTGGAAGGCGGCAGCACAAGATGAGAGCCATTTTTAACAAGTTTATTGGTTTCAAAGGTTGTTGTGATCAAAGAATTCATCACCAAGTAGCCAGTCCACTGGTGCCGCACAATTTGCCTAGGATGAAGGGGCATGGATAAATTGCAGTGTGCATCTTTGGAAGGATTGCCACATTAGGCAGAATGCAAATGCCATTCAAGTCAGGAAACCTGAAATGAGCCAAGAGATATGTCCACAATATGCTCCCAAACCCACAAAGCTGTATTGGAAAAACAAGGCAAATAAGGTTGTTTACTTGGATCCCAATCTCCCATTTTGGAAGGACCCATTTAATGCATTCCTGGTATGGGTCAGCACCATGACTGGAGCAGAAGGAAAGCTGAGAGGAGTACTCTAAGCATTATGGGAAGGGTCACGGGATCATAGATTTTTAGTTGAAAGGGTTGTAGAGGCCACTGAATCCAACCCCTTCATTTTATAGATGAGGAAATTGAGTCATAGAGAGGAAAGTGACTTGCCTAGGGTCACACATCTAGCAAATGTTTGTGGCAGGGTTGAATTAAGGTCTTCCTGATTCCAAGTCCAATGTGCCACTTGGTGCTTAGGTGATCAGCTACTAAGTAGCTGAGGCGGGCTGTAGTGTCAGTATGAGGCAGGTGTTGTGCATCAAACACTGGCTTTGAAGTTGGAGAAACCTAAATTCAAATCCTGCTTCAGATGTTTATTAGGTTTGTGACCTGGGACAAGTCACTTAACCTTGATCAGTCACAACTTTCTCATCCACATAAAAGGGATAATGATAACACCTAACTTATAGAGCTTTTGTGAAGATTAAATGATACAATATTTGTGAAGCACTTTGCAACCTGTCAAGTGATACATGTATATCGATGATGGTGGTGATGATGATGATGATGGTGATGATGATGATGATGGTGATGGTGGTGATGGTGGTGATGGTGGTGATGGTGGTGGTGATGGTGATGGTGATGGTGGTGGTGATGGTGGTGATGGTGGTAATGATGGTGGTGGTGGTGATGGTGGTGATGGTGGTGATGGTGGTGGTGATGGTGGTGATGGTGGTGATGGTGGTGGTGATGGTGATGGTGGTGGTGATGGTGGTGATGGTGGTGGTGGTGGTGATGGTGGTGATGATGATGATGATGATGATGGTGGTGGTGATGATTGTGGTGGTGGTGGTGGTGGTGGTGGTGATGAGGGGAGATGTGCAGAATCAGTGAATAGCTGGGGA
>JAQQSW010000059.1:121549-148342 GCA_028646575.1 Pseudocheirus occidentalis | reverse complement strand
CAAATGTGTTCAGGCCCATACAATGAGTGCCTGTGCCAATCCCTCCCATCTTACAGGTGCATCCTCCTTTCAGGCCCATAAATAGTTTAAGTTATGTTGGATCTGGTTAGCCAGCAGTGTTTCTGGAGAAGGATTTAGAGTTTTCCAGTTTTTTCCTCCTTTTGGATCCCAATTTTCAGCTCAGGGCAAAAAAAAAAAATTAAAAAGAAAACAAAAGCAATAAAATTGTTTTTCTTACTCAAAAAAAAAAATTTTTTTTCCATCACTGCTGACCTCTAAGATTCAGTAAACCTTTTTATTTTTTTAAGAAAAATTCAACCCTATCACTTTAAAGGTACATTTAAGTGCAGCACTTTTAAAGTTCAATCTGAATTGAATTGTTTTTGTTGTGTGTGCACGCAGACACGTCTGTTTTTTTTTCTTAAAGCTGTGATTCACCGCTGTAAGGAGCCTCTGGTGAGGAACACTCTTTAGCAATGTGGGCCAAACCCTTCTCTGTAACTACAGGAATAGGGAGTAGTCTGGGTCACTGAGAGATTCAGGTACAGGCTAAGGGTCACTCAGCAAACATGAATCAGAAATGAGACTTGAATCCTGATCTTCCTGATTTGAGTCCAGTTTTCTATGTTCTATATGTGTATATGTTGTGTTGATATGTGTGAGTACCTGCCTCTGCCCATACATGTATGTCTACATATGTATACATGTTCACCTGGATATGGATTCTGAAATATTAATGTCAAGAAGAAATCCATATTTTTCTGTCCTCTGTCTATAAGCTATAGATCTATTATCTATTTTTCTATTATCTATGGTGTTTCAAAGCAACCACAAGCTTAAAAAGTAGACTAAAACTTTTGGGACACATGGTGTATCTGTGTGTCTGTGTGTCTAGATCCTCATTATTGCCTTCCCAGATATTTCTGTAAGCAAATATCATTTGCTGTGTGTGAAAGACACCCAGTACTTGGCAGCTTCTATGTATAGATTCCCCAGAGGCTTTGGGGTTACCCTCTAGACTGAACCTCTATTTAGGGAGCATGAGAATTTAAATGATATATGAAGTTAGGTATTCCCAATCTGTATCTATAACTGGTGAGATTTAATGCTCTTTCATCTTTGTGCCCAGTTAGGGAGTGATTTTAGCACCCAGGGGTGGAGAAGGTGGCCAAGAAAATGAACCCCAACTGTTGATCTACCTGAATAGTTTCTCTGACATTACTGTCCCCCCTCACCTCCATAATCTCTACATGAGAAAAGAACCACATATTTTCCTCCTACCCACTTATACACCCCCTCAGTGGAGGTTGAGGAACATTAAAGAAGGAAACCAGAGTAGGGATAACAGGCTCATGAACTTCACCCATCTCCAGTTCCCCATGATGGGTTTTCCCCTTTAATTTGAGAGTCTCTCTCTCTCTCTCTCTCTCTCTCTCTCTCTCTCTCTCTCTCTCTCTCTCTCTCAGTGGATAATTATTTAGGAAATCAAACCTTACCCCCTTCTCTATTGCAGAGATATAAGAAACACTCCCCTTTTCTCTTGGTATTGCAATACTCCTTCTATGCTCCAAAACCATTCCCATTCTATATGAGTTTATTTTATTTTCCAATGAACAAAAATTTATTTATTTTTCTACCTCCCACCTACCCCCAGTTTAAAAGAAAATGAAAACTCTTGCTAAAAGTAATCAAGCAAAATACATCCCCACACTGTCCAGGTCTGAAAATGTATGCCCCTTACATCTTGAATCCAGTTCCCCATCCCTCCTTTTCAGGAAACTGGTAGCATAGTTCACTACAATAAATAAGGAATTCATTCAAGATTATAAGAACAGGAGCTATACTATATTTATAATGAAAGCATATACTCAACTAAAGGAAAGAACTGTGATGACATGAACCTGCAGAATTCCCTGTGAGGAAACTCCCTCCACCAATATAGATTGCAATTCCTCTATGATTTAGTAGTTAATTCTTAAAGCGTTAGCTCAGTCTCATAGAGGTTGAATGACTCGTTCTTGGCCACAAAATTAGTAAGTATGACCATTTCCTGTGCAATAGCTTTGCTCCTTCCTCTAAGGTTGGCCACCTCTATGGGCACTCTTTTCCCATGAACCTTCTCAATGTTCATCCTTTCCACCTGTGGTTGTTTTGACTTAGTGGGAACCAGGTAAGCCCAAAGGCTTGACTACTGAGAGACAGGCTGGTCTAGTATAAAGAGTATAAGATTAGAAGTCATGAGTTCTGGGCTCCAGCTCTAACCCCAGTCCTAGTTCTGGGACTGTGTGACCTTGAGCAAGTTGCTTTATCTCTATGGGCCTTGGTTTCTTCATCTGTTAAATGAAAGGATTGAATTGTAAGGTTTGTGAGTTATGATACTGACTGGCTCTTTGAATAGTCCATGTTCAAAACTTTCTTAAATTAAACTGCCCCTCTTTCCCCAATCATCCCATTTTGCAGCTCTGGTGACCTGTCAGATTGATCCTTTTGAGGAGTCCCCTCAAAATAGCAGAATTTGTTATGTTGTATTAATGGCATTACTGTTAGGTAGTCAGTCCACTGGTCAGTCCTGCTCAAAGTACCATTATGTAGGCTATACCTAGACTTTGTAGTTTGCTGGACTGAGCTCCTTGAGGGCAGCAATTGTTTTTTGTTCTTTGTGTCACAGCACTTAGCACAGTGCCTGGTTCATAGTAGGGGTTTAATGCTCATTGACTTGACTGATTGATTGTTTATTGTCTTCCTTATGAGATTGTAAGATTCTTGAAGGCAGGGAATGGGTCCTTTGTATTACAGTGCTTTTTAGGTAGTAGGTATTCAATGAACAAGCATTTATTTGTGCCTGCTTCCAACTAGGCTGGGTACTAAGAGCTATGGTTACAAAGACAAAGGAACATACTGTCTTTACTGTCTAAGAGGTTACACTCTATTAAGAAATATTGTGAGAAAGAATGAAAAAATAGCAGGTAGATCTTATTTCTGTAGAAATGTGAAGAGCTATGGTTTTGATGAGTTAAAATGCATAGAGCATGTCCCCAGTACTACAGCAAACACAGAATGTTCAAGGAACCCGCAAGACCATCTTTCCAGGTGAGAAAATGGAAGCCTGGGGACTCAATGACGTAGCTGTGTTGAAGGGCATCAGGAACTGTTTGAGGGGTGGTAGAGGGACTACGCTCATGATACCAGGTCCCCAAACCCAAGCCCTCTGCTGACCTCTAAGAGTCAGTAGTTTGAGGGCACAAGTGTGATGTTGTTCCCTAGCTTTATCCCTGCCAGTCTTCTCAACAGCCACTGTGGCTCCAAAGGCATACAAAGATTCTTTGTTTTGCCAATCCCTCATCTAAATGTTGGAAATTTATATCACAAATGTTTACTTCTGGGTTGGTGTTTTTGTTTCTATTATACCTGGCTTAAAGAAATAAGCTTCTTGAAGATGGAGCTTGAGGGGTAGCTGAGAAAAAGGGGGTAGGATTTCAGATCAGGTGCTTCTCCAGTTTTTCCCCTTTTTTCTTGCTTTCTGCAAGAAGTTGAAATATGTGGTGAGTGGAGCCGTTTTGACTTTTTTTTAAGAAGAAAGAACAGCTTATAAAAAAGTGAGGCTTCAAATGCATCTCTGTGGTGAGATGCCAAGTCACCCAATCCAGGGATTTCTTCCTGAGCTGGGTTCCAGCAGGAATAGGCTTTGCTTAGGTATTCATTTCAGTGGCATTGACAATACTGACAATATAATTGACCTAAAAAGTTCTGGATTTCCTGTTAATGCACTTTAGAAATGTACATCAACTACAAAAAAAATCATTTCTATCTACATTTCACTTGATTTCCATTTTCAAGAGAGAGGCTTCATCATTATTATTCTATTTGAATAGCACTGATATCTTGAGAGATGGAAGGAGATTTCTATTGTACGCTAGAGTACTTTATTTCGATATTTTCTTTGTCTGATTATACATGATAAACACACATTAGTGACATTTCGTGCATGTTTGGAAGATAAATGGGATATCTCTTTAAACCATTCCTGACACTTGCTAACCTGTGAGCTTAATGGCATTCTCTCTTTGATTCAATAATTTGTCTGTCAAAAAAAAAGCTTGGCTGACATTCTCCTTGTTGTGGGACTGAAATGGAAAGAAATCTCTTTTCTTGAAGATAATTTTTGAAAATCGAGGGGAACATTTTAGGCTAAAAATGTTTTAGAAAATTATTTTGGTTGTGTGTGTGTGTGTGTGTAGGTGCATATGTGTGTGTGTGTGTGTGCGTGCGCATGTGTGCTACGGGAGAGAGTAGGGATGGAAGAATCTGGAGCTCCAACATTATAAGGAGCCCTTACGTGTGGCAAATGATAAGAGAGGACTGAAAGTCCTCTTGAAATAATCAGGGAATGTGTGAAATCTTACAAAAGAAGATCACTTCTGCTAGAGAAGGCTTGCCAGACTTTGCCGGGCTGTTGTTGAGTTGGTTTGACTTGATGTCTGTGCCTTCATGGGTCTGTGTGTATTCCTCACCTGCCTGCCTCTGCCTCAGTGTATCTCTCTTGTCTCACAACCAGCCTGCTCCTTCTGTGTTGAGGGGAAGGGAGAGGAGATACAAAAGTCACCTACAATTTAGTCCATGGACTCTTCATTCCATGATTTTGGAATTGGGGAAAATAAACAAACCACTGAGCTTGCTGGAATGATGGCTAAGGTTGGAAAGAGGGAAGACTTGATTTGAATGGCTCTCTGAAGGCAGCTACCTAGAACATCAGTGATATATTCCACAGGCAGAGTTGCTAGGAAGTTTTTTGTTCAAGGTAAGAACTACACATCTCACCTGGACAAAAGTGAGAATGAAACACACCTTTAAGAACCTATCTAGCTCATCAAACTAACAGAGGAAAGTAGAAACCTAGGATATTGACGTGAGGTCACTTCCAGGAAAGCCATCACTCTCCCAAGGGAGATACTGCTTTAGCAGTGTAAGGGAAGAGCACACCTCAGGCTGTCCGCTCTCTGATAGCATCTCATTTCAGGTCATTCTTTGTATTAACTAGGTGCTAAATGTTGTTTCTGCACCACTGATACATTGCAAGGGTTTCTGGTTTCCCTGAATTCAGTGCTTTGGGTCAAAGCCTTACCTCCCCTTCCTAGTTCTGACTCTTCATCGTGTTCCTATTGAAGGTGTTCCTGTAGAAGGTCTGAATGTTAGTGTCTCACCTGACCTTTAGAAGAACTGTCTTGTGACCCCATGCTTCCTGCCTTCCATCTTCCAGTTCTAGTGCTACCTTGGAACAGGCATTTTCTTCTGAGATGCTGTGATGTCTTAGTTATTTGAGAAGCTTTCCATTGAAATTTTATAGACCAGCTACAATTAGAACTGGAAGAGACTTTACAGGTTATCCCATCCAACCCCTCCCTTTTACAAGTAGAGAAACTGAGGCCTAGAGAAGTAAATGACATAACAATAAAACTGAATCCTTCTCACAAGCTCATCTGACATTGATGGCGCTTCATCTGGCTTGTGATTCTCCGTCATGTGGTAATACTTTATCACTAAATATCTCTATACTGTAATTCCTACTTCTCCACCCCAGGCTAGCACAGTGGTTGGCACATGGTAGATCCATAAATGCTTGTTGATCTATTGATTGAGAATGTCAGAGCCAGGATTTGGTTCCCAGAGTTCTGGTGTTATTTCCAATATGATTCACTGCCCCTTCCCCTCCCCCCCTTATGCAATTTGGATGCTGCTGATAGGGTCCATGATTCATCTATTCTCTCTCTCTCTTTTTCTCTCTCTTTCCTTCTTTCTTTCCCTTCCTTCCTCCCTCCCTCTTCTCTTTCTTTCTTTCCTTCTTTCTTTCCCTTCCTTCCTCCCTCCCTCTCCTCTTTCTTTCTTTCCTTCTTTCTTTGTTTCTTTGTTTCTTTCTTTCTTTCTTCCTTCCTTCCTTTCTTCCTTTCTTCCTTTTTTCCCATTTGATTTTCCTCACTTATACCTATGCTGCTTTCAAGAAGATGAGAGGGTTACTGGTTCTGACTGTTGATCCTTGAAGTCCATTACATTTTTGGGATAGGGGAGGGTTCAAGACTCAGTATCTTTCATATAAAAAAGTACAATCCACTTAGTGACCCAAATATGTTTTTCTAGCCTGCCTTCAGGAGATCACCAATGATATAAGATCAGTAGTAGTGATCTTTGTTCCTCACAAATGGCCTGGACTCCCCCTGGAAAAGGCTATCTGTTTACAAGACTGCTCTAAAAAGCACCAGGTTCCCTGTTATGGTTGGATTGGGAGTTGTGGGGGGGGGGCAGGGAGGAGGGTTAACCCTCCTCTTAGCTTCCCTGAGGCTTCTCATTTTTTTTTACCTGCACTCAAGGACTGCCTGCCAATCATCTTTTCCAGAGGGACATTTTCAGCTGGATAAAAAGGGGAGTGGTGGTTTCTACAAAGCACTCAATTCTTGGTCTGAGGGAAGGGGCTATAGATTGGTGTTGAGGGAGAAATGGAGAAGGGCACTGGAAGGATCTGAGTCAGGCTGATTAACTCCTGTGAACATAACCAAAAGGCAGCAGTGGACACTGGGGACTTCTGTTTTTACCACCTGTCATATGGCAGAACTCTGTAGTGAGGAGCTCTGAAGTAGGTCTTGGAGGTTGGAGGTACTATGGACCTCTGACTGTTTGTTCACTTTATGGAGCTTAGCTGTCATGCAGGAATAATTCAACTATTTATTCTGACCTTTAGTGTCTTACTCTTCTTTCATCTATCAAATTAGGAAATAGATGTGACAGATAATATCTAAGATTTTGATAGACCATAGAGTGGATCATTGGATAATATGTTGGACGTACTCCTGGGAGAGGATGGAACTTTTCTCCATTCTTGACCCTGGTCACTCCCCTCTCTGCTCTTCTCCTTTGAGGCAGTGATGCAAGAGTACTGGTCTTGGAGTCTGGAGAGATCCAGGTCCAAATACCCCTTTTATTAGCTGTTTGACAATTGGAGAATCATGTAACCTCTCTGACCTTCTGTTTCTTTATCTATAAAATAGGGACTCTAATACTCATATGTATAACAGAGGACAGTTTGGGGGATTAACTAGGATAATGCATATAAAATGCTTTATAAATGTTAAACCCTTATACAAATAATAGCTGTTATTTATCATAATCATCATCAGTTATCATCAGGGACCATGCCGTGAGAGTAAGATAGGAAAACAGTCTTTGCAATCTAAGAAAGGACTGCCCTAAGCCACAGGAGAGAGGTTATTGTTCTAAAAGTTATATGTTGGGGCTGGTGGGTTGAGTTTGGGTATAGCCCTACAAGCATCTGAGATATGAAGAGTTCCACAAATACAGATGTATAGGTTGGATTGCAGTTGTGGAAGGTAAAAGAGAATAAACCAAGACTATCAATGTAATATCAATGTAATATTTATATGCTCAACATAAAGAGAGGCTGGTAGGTGGCTCAGTGGATAGAGCCCTAGACTTGGAATCAGGAAGACTCTAGACACTTACTAGCTGTGTGACCCTGGGCAAATCACTTAACCCTGTTTGCTTCAGTTTCCTCATCTGCAAAATGTGCTGGAGAAGGAAACAGCAAACCATGCCAGTGTCTTTGCCAAGAAATGTCCAAATGGGGTCACAGAGTCAGATGTTCTCACATGACTAAACAACAATTATCAATACAAGGAAGAAACTTATGTCAGATTCTTGGTCCATAAAAATCAGTGCTCAAGGTATTCAGAGAAAGAGAGATCATTGTAGGTTGATATCGTCAGTAAAAGCCCTAGGCTATAGAACTTCATACTTGGAAGGGTCCCTAGTAGGCAACAAATTCACCTTCCTGAACCACAAATTCCCACTACGATTTTCTGGATAAGGATATTCACCTACCTGTGTCAAATTCACCTACCAGAACCATAAATTCCCACTACAATTTTCTGGATATTTTGACACGACCCTAACAAACCCATAGATAGGTGTGGAACTCTGCCTGTAACACCAAGCAAAGGCAACTTCCAAGGTTCAAGGTTCAAAATACCAGCATAGTAACTCTATTTTATTCAGTAACAAATTAAGACAAAAACATTTTATAGAGCAGAGAAAATCAAAATACAGTGTAACTCATTCATTTAGCAAGTTCAAAGTAGCCCACCCCTGGGCAGTACATTCATTTAGTCAGTCAACAAAGTCTCTCTTCTCAAATGGAGATTAGTTTTTAATCATAAACAAAATACATTCATTTGGTTTGTCACAGAACACAAAAAGTCAAAAGTTTCCCACCCCTGGATTACAAGTGAATTACAATACCACCCATTAAGGCCAGTCGGGCTTTCTCAAAAGGAGCAGGAGAGCACAAAAGGTCATCCACCCTTAAGCTACAACAAGGTTAAGATATCATCTCAGAACTTAATACCCAAGGAGAGGTCCTTTCTTCATCTTGACCTGAGACAAGTTCTCAGTAATCTCTGTTCCTGGGGAGACAAAGCTTAACAAAGCCACAACATACATTGCCAGGGTCCTCATGAATCCACTCTCTGCCTGCAGAACAATCTCAGAACCCCCGAAAACATCAGCAAGACCCTCTTCCAGGATTTCTGTAAACATACAACAAGAGAATTCTTCTTCAGGGCTTCTGAACCAACAGTAAGGTTCCAGGACCTCTGCAACAACAGCACCGTCCTTCACCAGCAGACGAATCTGGCAAAACAATATCAAGATGGACAGACAAAATACTGGTATCATAGCCATGGCCCCTCAATTCTCAGGAGTTCCAGGTGGCAGTTCTCAAAAATCCTGGGCAGCCCCAACTGGTCCTCAGCAGTCTCTCAGCAACACTGGCCCCTAGCAATTCTCCTCTCTCTCTGCCTCCATGATACTGCTCCCCAAAAGTCCTTCTGGCCTCTCTCTTCTTGGGCCTTCTCTCTGCTTGGACTTCTCTCTAAATCCATGGCATCAGTTCCTTCCAGTTCAGCCCTCTCTCTTCACTTCAACAAGTTCACCCCACAAGTGGTATTCACAAGCTTCTGGCTTTCAACACTCAACTTGAAAACCAAGCCAATACAGGGGGATCTTTAAATTCCATTACCATTACACCGACTCAGGAGGCTGGTCATTATTTTTGGGTAGAACTTCATGGAGAGGGTGGGCCTTAGGATGGGCCTTGAAGGATAGGTTGGATTTTGAAAAGACTGGGTAGAATGGAGTCAGGTACCACCTCTATTCCCCTTCGGCAGGAGAAATAATAGTGTATTGGAGAACCAGTTGGGACCAGGAGCCTGGTTTAGAATTTCATGTGACCTTGGACAGATGACTTAACCTTTCTGAGACTTTGTGTCCTCACCTATACAATTGGGAGAGTGAGACCTGGCCTTCCTAGGTCATGGTCCTTTGAAGATCACAGGAAATAGTACATGTAAAAGTGCTGATTAAGCAATAAAGAGTTATCCAAATACAAGTTGTTATTCTAGTCAGGGTGAACTTTTACTGTAGACCCTCTAAAAATATCCCTTATAAGTGAGTGATTAGACTGTGGCCTTGTTAACACATTGTAGATGTTTGAGGCTACTTCAGGACCTGGAGGGTGAGGGGGGGGGGTCTTCCTTGGGTCTATCTAGGTGGTGAAGGAACCCAAATAAACTCTGAGCATTTCTTGGGACCACAAAAAGGGAACTTCAGCAAGAACAACTAAAAAGGCCAGCCCACAACAAAGCTGAGCTGGGGGTAGGGGGGGGGGAACCTCTTACACAGACACATAAATATTTAATAACATCTGTCTACAACCAATCTAGGAGGAAAAAAATCTTTAAATAGACTGCTAGAAAGGCCAAAACCTGAATTTTAATTGTCTTCTGAATTACTCCCATTAGTCAGTGGCTATGACTTTTTCTTATTGTGGGGTAAATCTTTTTTTTTTTAAAGAGAGATGTGTGAATTATTAGCAGTCCTTAAAAAATAATGCTGTCCCTACTAAAAAAATAAGCTAAGATTTCTTAAAAAAAAAACTAAATGAAAATATGTGACATTTTCAGAGCATGAATTAGGATGGCAAAGACAGTGCCAGGAAGAGATTTCATTTTAAAAGACGTTCTTAGTATCCCTTGGTGTGTTGTGTTCCACGGTTATGCTGATGGTTGTGTGCTGCTGGATAGGATTCTCTGTGGTATCCCAAAAGTCTTAGTTCAGTTTTAAGCTATTAAATATGTATATATGCATATGCACATACATGTATGTACATATACACAAAGAACACACACATATATGTATGGGTATTTATATATAAAATATTTACCTTCATATACATATAAGCAAGCAGCTATGTATACATAAATATAACACATATATGAACATGCATATTACATATACAATATACATTTAGATATGCATGTATTCATTCATGCACATGTCCTAGGTGTCTCAGTGTACTGTAGATAAATTGTATACATGTATGACATTCCATGCATGTGTGTAATATACATGTATGTATCCATCACACATCTTTATCATATGTAATTTTTATCCTGCTTTTATGGATTGTTTCTAACAGCTGATTTAAGCATCTTGTTGGATGTACAGCTTGTATCTCGTGCTCCCAGATTTCGACAGTTGAAGTGCTCAAATTGAACCATTTTGTTCTCTGTAAAATAAACCAAGGGCCATTATGCATGATTTTTCATTCACCAACCTCTCTCCTCCAATCTCCCCCCCCCTCCTCTCTCCTTTGCTTCCTCCCTCAGTTCTCTGTCTCTCTCTTCCTTCTCCCTCCTTATTCCAGTATAGCTGCACAGGGAGAGGAACGTCCTAGAGGAGAGCCGTGTTTTCAGTCCAGACATGTCAACTTCAATCTGGGGCAATTTGGTGTGAAATCTATAGGATGGTGTAGGGTGGCAAGGTCAGCACCCATCCCCCATAATTGATCTTGCTTATTCATCTGCTTCCCAGTTCCTCTCCCCAAGCTGGCCTTTGTTTGGATAAATGGTTTGAAGATTTACTATGGTTCTTCATACTGGAGAAGCTAACCCTGCTGCCCAGGTCTCTTGTCTGAGCCAGGCAAAACTTTGCTAGGGCAATACATGCTGGCTTTCCGGACAGAAAGGTCTTTTTCTCCCAAATGGAAATGAAGAGGACATCTCCTGGTCTAACAATTAAGGCCATTTTCAGACTAATTTACTACAGAATCACTCAGTACAGCCCCTTGTACATGAGTATAAAAAATGTTAATTGGTATTAAAGTCTGAAATCTGAAAGAATTTATAGACGTAAGCAAAAGGAAGTACCAGGAATCCCATTCATCTGGGTGATGGGTTGGAGTCTTCATTGACACTTTTCAGATTATTTTAAAAACCCATGATAATGATGAATCTGAATGTAGTAATTTATTCTATTTTGGGTCATTAACCCTTGTGCTGCTTACGGCAGCAAATGACTTCATCTTCAATGATTAGTGTTCTGGATGGTTTGGGTACTTAGGGGTCTCTCAAGCTCTCATCTGAAAATCAATTTTTAGTAAGTGGCAAGGATGAGGAGCTCCCTTTGGTTTGGGAGTTTTACAGAGATATGCCTAGGACAGCCCTTTCCCCTTCACCTCTTTTGGTAATATGTAAGTTTTCATAGATATATCTCCACACAGTCCTAAAAATAGAAGGTGTTTCATCCATTCCACTTTCTTCACATTGGTATGGAATAGTGAGGGGGAGGGTGGGCTCTGGCCAGACCAATGAAGCACCTTTTGCCAAAGCAAAAGAAACTTGTGTTTGAGAAATTGTTGTTCAGAAAAGAGCCTGCCGTGGACTTTATTAAAAGGATTCTTTTAAAATGGGGATAAGTTCTGTAGTTTGAGGAAGAAAAAGAAAAGAGAGAGCCTCCATCTACTAATCCTGCCCACAGACAGAATAAAATAGTTTGAAACCATTGTTTTGATTTCTGTTGACTGAAGGCTGCAAGGGCTTTCTTGACTAAAGCTGTCCAATCTGTAGCAATTGAAACACTTTTTTTTTTTGGCCTACTGAACCCTTTCTTTACATGACCTTGAAGCTGCATTATCTCATCTTTTGGAAGAAAATTCCAATTGCATCAGATTCCAAGACTGAGGCTGCCTTCTGTCTTGGGGTGTTAGATAAATAAAGGTCATTGCCAGGCACTTCCAACCTAACAGAACAAGTGTGTAGACTCCTGGTGAGTGGAGAATGTGGATGTCAGCACTAGCTGGCTTCATCCGAAGAGGCTTGAGTCTGCCTTGCTGAGGGTGGCGCCTGGTCTGGGCAGTATGGGGGAATCTTGGAGATTTCCTATCATTTTACAAAGTTGTGCTTGCTACACCCTCTCTATTACTGCTCTCCAGCTTTCTCATGGTATCAGCATGTGGGGGACCAGCTTTCTCTGGCCCCTTACTCTTCAGAAACAACTGAATTAACAGGCCTCTGTGAGAACAGGTTGTCAACACTTAACTGTGTGCGGAAAACACCTGATACTCTATTGATGAGAGTAGTGCAATTGACTCCACAGACCTCATTGTCCTTCCCATCCAACCCCTGAATACCTGTCATTGGTTTTAATTACATTAAAGTGGATTCCTACCCTCCACCCCGCCACCAAACACACACACACACACACACACACACACACACACACACACACACACCCCAACACACACACACACACCCCAAAAAACAAAAGGGAAAATGCTTTTTCTTACTAAAAAAAAGATTCTTCTCCTTAAAAAAAATCTAAATTCTGAATATTCTTCACGACTCTGTGTGTGTGTGTGTGTGTGTGTGTGTGTGAGAGAGAGAGAGAGAGAGAGAGAGAGTGTGTAAGAGGGAGAGACTATCCCTCAGCTTCCATTGGTTAAATGGTCTGGACCAGAGGGAACACTTTATTTTCAAGTAAAGAAAAGATGTTAACCTGGATTTTATGACATTTCCAAATGCTGGCTAGTTTTCACAGGCTGGTCAGAGTTTGATTGATTTGGTGTGATTGGAACACCCCTATGCCCAGCCTGGGTTAGGGACTGTTAGTGCTTGATCTGGGTCAGTGACCATTAGCACCAAATCTGAGTCTGGGACCTTGAACAGCCTGTCTGTGCTGGATTCAGTGGTAATCAGGCCTCACCAAGTGACTGGCAAAACTAACGCTATCCCAAGCCTGAGAGCAGCTTAAAGTTAACTTCTTGATGGTCTGAGGCCCCGGTCAGCTTTTCCATTTGTCTCTCTGTGGTCGTTCTGGCCAGACTGCCCGCCTATGGATGCTCTTCCTTTCGAGCTTCTCCCTGAACAGGCTCAGTAAATATTCCAGTCTGAATATTCAGCTGCAGAGTCATCAGTTCTGACAGACGGCTGCCTCTTAGCCTCCCCCCCCCCACCTTCAGCCCCCCTTCCTCACTTCATCTTTTCCCTGTCATAATGCACCCTTTGGCAGAATTTTTCCGAGAGCTAAATGTGAGCCTCAAAGAGATGCCGTCAAGGTATTTTTCATAATTTTCAAAAGTAATTTCCTCAAACCACCCCCACCCCCCTTGCTTTACCCTCCACTCTTGGTTGTAATTATGTCTTAGCAGCAGACGACCAAAATCAACTACTCAGCCGATTCCCCTCCTCCACGACCTCTGCCTGTTTGTGACTTTTACAGTAGGGCTAGCCTGAATGAGTTGGGTCCATTCCAGAGAGATGGGCAAAGGGGAAGCCCTCATTGCTTTGATTTTGTAGGAATCCCATAGGGAAAAATGTATTCTTCTGTTAATAAGGAAAATGAAATAGATCTCAGCTTCTGTATCTTTTTTTCTGTAAGTGAATATTAGAATTTAGAGACTTTAGAATCTGTCTATTCCAACTTCATCATTTTACAGATGAGAAATTGAGTCACGGAGAGAGGATGTGACTTTCCAGAAATTACACAGCAGTTACTTAGCACAACTAGCATTTGAATTCAGATCTTCTAGCTCTTCAATCTAAGACTCTTTTCACCATACTATGCTGTTCCCAAGAGGTTCCCCTTTGGAGCTTGAGATGGGATAGAGCTAAGCGGAAGGATGTCCAGTTCTGTTTTGTTGTTGTTGTTTTTAAGGAGGAGGCATTTATTTCCTTCTGTTTCCCCTCTGAAAGTGAAAATGGTTCTATATGTCCACTTCTACCTTGCCACCATCTCTCTCTCTCTCTCTCTCTCTCTCTCTCTCTCTCTCTCTCTCTCTCTCTCTCTCTCTCTCTCTCTCTTTCTCTCTCTCTCTCTCTCTCTCTCTCTCTCTCTCTCTTTCTGCCTCTCTTCTCCCTTTTTCTTCCTTCTTCTCTCTCCCTCTCTTTCCTTCCCTCCCTTCCTTCACTTACTTTTATTTTCCCTCTTCAGAAAGAAAAAACCAGAAAGTTAGAAATAGAGCTAAGAGGAGAATGAAGTCTGGCCAGTTTAGTTCCCTCCCAAAATGGAATCTTCCAGTAAGAACTCACCAATGGGAGAAGAAGGGGGTGGAGTAGGACAACATGGCAGAGGGATGTTCCAGGGTGAGAAAGCCAGAGGGTAGCTGGGGTGGGGTTATTAAGGGATGGAGAGGATCAACTTTAATTTATTATGCCTTCCTTATTAGAGCTCTCTCTGTGTCTAGATTAAAAGCCTCCCCAACTTATTTTTAAAAATAATTTTGATAGCTTTTGTTTTTAGATCACCTACATTTCCCAATGTATCTTTCTTCTGCCTCCTCCCTCTCCCACAAAGCCATCCATTATCACTAATAATTTTTAAAAGATTGGAAAATAGCTTAGTAAAACTAAGCAATGTATCAAAAGAAGCCTGACACCATATGCAGCATTCAACATCCATGGTCCCCCACTTCTACAAAGACAGCAAAGTAAGAGGAAATACTTTTTCATGTTTCTTCTTGAGGACCAAGCTTGTTTATTATAATGTCTTAACAATCAGTTTGAATTGTAATTTTCATAGTTCTCTCCTATTTATAAAGAATTCTGAACCTAGAGGATTCCAAGGGAGAATTGCCCCAGAAACAGAGCTAGGGAAAGGGTCTGGCCATCCTGTCTATTGTCATAATGGATGTAAAATGAGCAAGGAGAATACTGTGTCTTCCCACTTTAGGGGCCAACCCTGAAGCTTCTAAGGGGCACATAAGTATTAAGAATGGTAAGACCAATCAATTTAAAAAAAAAAAAGAACAGTAAGACCATTTCACATCCTTCACATGTAGTTGGCAAGGGGCATAAGCAAAGAAAACACTGAAAGTAAGACTCAGGAGACTTTTCTTGTCCCATGTCTACCAGAAACTAGCTTTGAGGAGCTGAGCAGGTCATCTCATCTGATCCTCAAGTGCTTTCTCTGTCAAAAATGGCTAACAACGTCTTTGAGGCCAATCAAATGAGGTAACATGTACAAATGTTCTGACAAGGCTTAGGAAATGGCGCTGTAGCCTTAAGTGGTTGCTACTCTAATTTGAAAATCTCATCCCTTTATATCTATCTACCTTTATCTCTATCTATATGTCTACATATCTATATATCTCTATCTCTCTATCTCTATCTCAGTCTCAATCTCAGTCTCAGTCTCTGTCTCTGTCTCTGTCTCTGTCTCTATCTCTATCTCTATCTCTATCTCTATCTCTATTACCAAAAAAGGCCAGGGGACAGGATGGAAGGATAAAAAAGAAAACATGGAGAGAGTGATGTGAGAGAAGAGTACCTGAGGTGGATGTGGACATTTTAGGGTAGCTTTTACCCACTCATAAGCAATTGTGGTTCCTTTCAGTCATGTCTGACTCTTTGCTACTCCATTTTAAGGTTTTCTTGCCAAAGATACTGGAGTGTTTTGCCATTTCCTTCTCCAGCTCATTTTACAGATGAGGAAACTGAGGCAAACATGATTAAATGACTTTCTCAGTGACACATAGCCAGAAAGTTTCTAAGGCCAGATTTGAATTCAGGAAGGTGAGTCTTCCTGATTTCAGGCCTGACACTCTATAAAATATGGTATCACCTTGCTGCCCTCAGAAGGCACAGGACAAAATAAAAATCTTCCCCAAAAAGGCAAAAAAAAAAAAATTGGAGTTTCAATATACTTTGTTCTACTCTACATCAACTCTTTGTGACTGGTCCCAGGTCTCCAACAAAAGAGATTTTCCTTTGGACGAGGTGGAGATTTTGCTAAGGTGGGTCATCTGAGACCACATTAAAAATAGGAGTAAACAGATTGGGGTAGGGGAAATATGGTGGGATTGCTGTTTTGGAGTGGTGGGTAGGGGAAAGATGGGGAGAAAATTTGTAACTCGAAATCTTGTGGAAATGAATGATGTAAACTAAAAATAAACAAAAGTTAATTTTAAAAAATATGGCTCAAGTCTTTGCTCTGAGAAGCATCTAGACAGAGAATGTCCCTTCCTCATCCTTTTCTTGTTCTTTTGGGGTAGCAGAGGTAACTAGATATAAGGTAAAGGAAGCAGGTGGAAATAAACAGTAGAGTATTGAGGGGAAAAGGTAGCTTTCTTTGGGAAGATCATACACTTAGGGCTAGGACATACCTTAAATGCCACTAAGTCTAACCCGTCATTTCATAGACAAGTCATTGAGTTATTGAGAGGCTAAGTGCCTTGCCCAGTGTCACACAGCTAGAAAGTGGCTGATGGAGAATTTCTGACTCCAAGTACAGTACTCTAGCCACTATTCCACACTACCTCAGAGTGATTGCAAACTGTTTAGAAGCAAAGCCTGTGACTTTTTCTGTTCCACTGTTAGTTAATTTGCACAAAACATTAGGAGATTTTTACTTTTTAGGAGACTTTTACTTTTAAAATCGGCAAATGAACCACCTCTCTGCCTCTATGTACATCTACAAATACCTTCTATTTAAAAAAAATTTTAAGTGAATATCTTTATTTTGATACACCTACATTTCTCAATATATTTCCCTTCTCTATTCCAAGAGCCATTTTCCTTTAAAATTTTTAAAAGAAAAAAATTTATTTAACAAAATTTATCCACACATCAGCGAAGTCCGACATTTTATGTAGTATTCAACTCCCATAAATCTCCATGTCTGCAAAGAAGGAAGAGAGGTGCAGTCTCATAGCATTTATTTGGGGCCAACTTTAGTATCATGAGCATAGATTCAGAGCTGGAAGGGAACTTATAAAGTATATAGTCCAACCTCCTAGTTATACAGATAGGAAACTAAGATACAGGAAGTTGAGTAACTTGGCCAAGGTGACACTATTAGTAAATTGCTTAGCATATGATTTAAGATGTTAGTCTCAACTCAGTTCTCCCAAATTCCTTTCCAATTTTCCCAGCAATTTTTTTAAGCAAGTAGGGAGTTCTATCCCAAGAAATTTATGTTCACAAACTTATTGAACACTGGGTTATTGAAGTCAGCTGTTTCTGATTCTCTATTATCTAGAGCATTCTATTGATCTTCATTTACATTTTTTAATTCATACCAAAAATTTTTAATGTTTATGGCTTTTAAGTATAATTTGAGGTAAGTGCTATTGCTCCTTGATTCTTACCTTTTGTTAATATTTTCTTTGAGATTCTATGTCGTCTGTTCTTGAATCACTTAGTATATAGTGCCTGGTATACAGTAGGCACTTACTAAATGCTAATTGGTTTGATTTGACTGGATTTTGTCTATCTAGATGTATTTTTTAATTTTGTCTAGCTCTATAAAGTTTTTCCCTTGATAGTTTAATTGGAATAACATTAAATTTCTAGATCAGTTTAGATGGCACCATCATTTTTATTATATTGGCGTGGCTTACCCATGAGCGTTAAATATCCCTCCAGTTATTTCAGTTCTTTATAATTATATCTATACGTATCTTCAGCATGCCTTGGTAGATTGGCTCCCAGATCTTTTATACATTTTATAGTTATTTTTAATGGGATTTCCATTTCTAGTATTTCTTGCTGGATTTTATTTTTATTATCATTTAGAAATACTCTTGATTTTGCAGTTTTATTTTGTATCCTACTTTCCTGGAGCTATTAATTGCTTCTAGTTTTTTTTTTCTTTTTCTTCATTCTTCAGGAATTTCTAGGTATAAATAGAACTAGGTTTGACTCCAACTTACCTGACTCTAAGCCTTTAATTTTTTTTAATTTATTGCTATTGCTAGCATTTATAGAACTATGTCAAATAGTGAAGGAAAGAGCATCTTTGCTTTGCTCCTGCATATATTTGAAAAGCTTCTAGTACTTTCTCCTTGCATACAGCGCTACTAAAGAGAATTTTTCCTTGTTGTTACTTTAGTCATACTAATTCTTTCTTGATGAAACTTGTGAAGTAAAGTTCAAGAGGGAGATTCCCAGGTAATATGGTATAGAAGGAACACTTGATTTTGAGTTAGATTCCCTGTGTTCAAATACTGCCATGGCTACCTTCAGAAAAGTCAGATAATCTTTCTTAGTTTCAGCTTTCTCAGCTGTAAAACAGTTGGGTTATATTAAACAATCTCTCTAAGGTGCCTTCCACCTCTGGTGACCTATGTTCATGGTCTTGACTCCATTTGGTAGAGATCAATCAATTTATAAGCACTTTAAGTTCTGTGCCCAAGTACCCTGCTAGGTATTAGGGATATAAAACCAAATGAAACAATCTCTGCCCTCAGAGAGTTTACATTCTATACAAGGAGATAACAGCTGTTTAGCATGGAACCTGGTACATAATGGATACTTAATAAATGTTTATTAATTGATTGAGTACTCACACAAGTACGCAATTAATGTTTATGAGTAATTAGTGTACAAATGTATACAAAATAAATTCAGGATAATTTGGGGGGCCATCTTGTAGCTAGGGGGATTACAGCAGGTGGCTTTTGACTTGAGTTTTGAAGAAAAACTAGGGATTCTTAAAGGCAAAGGTCAGTGAAAAGTTCATCAGGTCCTAGCAACAACCTGGAGAGCAGAGAAATACATAGAAACAGGAAATGCAATGTTGTGTGTGAGGAAGGCAAGTTTTGCTGGATTGAAGAACGTTTGGAGAGGAGTAATGCATAATATGCTGGGATAAGGAGCTGGAGATAATAGAGTCAGAGCTAGAAAGGACCATAGAAGGCCTCATGGCCAACTACTTCATTTTACAGATGAAGACACTGAGTCCCTTAGACACCAGGTATTTGCCTTATCCTATATCATACTGCTAGTTAAATATTTAAAGAAGGGATTCTTACTTTTTTTGTGTCAGAGACTCTTTTCACAATCTGGTGAAAAATATGGTCCACTTCTCAGAATAATATTTTTAAGTGCATGAAAATAAAATATCAAATTATAAAGAAAAGCAATTATATTTAAATGAATTTGTAATTTTTCCAATCAAGTTCCAGGACCCCTTGTAATATCTAGACAAGGAGGGATCCACGGGGCCTAGGTTAAGAACCTTTGGTTCTGGGGGACTGGGTGGTGCAGTGAATTGAGTACCAGCCCTGGAGTCAGGAGAACCTGAGTTCAAATCTGGCCATAGACACTTAACACTTACTAGCTGTGTGACCTTGGGTAAGTCACTTAATTCCGATTGCCCTGCCTTCCCCCCTCCAAAAGACCAAAAAACAGACAAACAAGAACCTTTATTCTAAAGATTATTGATAGGTCAGAGCAGTATTCCCCAGAATTTTGAGGCACTTGTCAAATATAGACAAATTCTTGCGTGTTCCCTGTAACATAACCCTTTTCTCTTATTAATCATTTTAGTGATGTTGGACTTTCCATGACCCATTTGGGGATTTCTTGGCAAAGATACTGGACTGGTTTGCTGTTTCCTTCTTTAGTTTATTTAACAGACAGAGAAACTAAGGCAAATAGGGTTAAGTGGCTTTCCCACAGTCTTATAGCTAATAAGTGTCTGAGGCTAAATTTGAATTCAGGAAAATGAGACTTCCTCACTCAAGGCCCAACACTTGATCCACTGTGTCACTTATTTCCCTATAAACTTAAAAACTTATTTCCCTATAAACTTAAAGACCCGTGGAGAAAAATAAAAATAAAATATTGAAGGAGAATCCATTTTTAATGGATTTGTGAAATTTTATCTTTGGGTTCCTATTTTTATTTCCATCCCTTCTTTCTTAAACTCACTTTTCCCAGATATATTAAAAAAAAAAACCCACATGATGATTAGGGAAATAAAGTCTTCTCGCCTTTCACTTTTTAAATTCTTGTTGTAAGATTTACCTTCATTCCCTTCCCCCAATCCCTCACATCCTCCTATCTAAAAGGAAGCCAAGTTGTTCAGGGAAGGGCAACTTGTGGGCCTGCTCAGCAAGGCAAGATATGCTTGTCAGTTTGGAGGGGATACTTCATCATTAAGTGCTCCCCTTTCTGAAGGGGAAGGAGCAGACACATACTGTCTCAGCGCATAATTGGACAGTCTTTTCATACAAGCTGAGGCATTTGTTTCTGAATACAAGCCTTGAACCCTCAACAGGTCAGGAGAGATAGTTTAAAATAAAACAAAACAAAACAAAAAAAAAAAACCTGTTGTCTGGCTTTGGGTTGGAAATAAAGGAGTCACTAATCTACTCAATCTGCCCAAGAGAGATAAAGAAAGTGAGGGGTGCCTGTGTTTCAGCAATAGAAGGCACTTGTACAAGCAGTTTCTTGGAGGGAGGTGGGAGACAGGGGAGAGGAGAAAAAAACTGGAGGAAAGGCTGTTGGAAACCTTTTAATTAGTACTAATTACCTCAGCAGAAAGGATTTGTGTCAGCAAGTGAAAGATCAAAGATTACCACTCTTGCATTTTAATCTGTTGGCTATAAAAACGAGCAAGGGGGTAGTGATGGGACCCAGGAGGATGCCTGCCCAGGTGGTTGAAGCCTTAATCCCTTCTTTACTGCTGGAGCCGGAGGCCTAGTTCCAATTGCATAATAAGATGATTTAATTTGGGGGATACTTAATTTTAACCCTCCTCCACAAGGCCAAAGTACAGTTATCTCCTGAAGTGAAGGAGTGAAAGGTGGGTGGGCAGACTAGGAAGAATATCTCAGGTCCTGTGTCACTCTGGTTCTTCCAAATGTCTTTTTTTCTCCACCAAGAAAATGAAATTCTAAACTAATTGATTATTATTGTATTTGTTATCAATATTATTGGAAAGAATTCTCCAAGGGCCTGGTGAGTGAGTTCTGTCTGCATGGGGCAGGTGAGTTCAGTAGTTTGGGGTGGAATTTAGCTGGGGTCATTGGGTTCCCATGTCTTAGTCCCTCTGACAGTGACTTAAAAATATAGTCACCAGGGGCCCAGGGTAGAGGAGGTGAGAAAGGGAAAGCAGCTGTGTATTCCTTTGACTGCCAAACCTAGGGAGGGTCCGAAAACATCTCCAGGGTAAAGTCATTTTAGATTTCCCCCTCTTCTTCCTTTTCAAGGCAAATCAAGTCAATAAACATTTTTATTAAGTACTTACCATGGACCAGGAACTATGCTAGTGCTGAGAATACAGATACTACCACAAATACATATTAGGAAGGAAGAATAGATTCCTCTTACTACTGCCTTTAGACCCATCTTCTCTGGGTAGGGGTGGGGTCATACCCTGTAAAAATGTGAGACAAGGATAGGTTTATCCAGTAATGACAGGTCAGCAGGAGCTTGAGAAATTAGACTGATCCACTGTCTTATTCTTTTTTTAAATAAATTATTTTTAGTTTTCAGCATTCACTTCCATAAGTTTTAAAATTTCTCCGCTTCCCTCCTCTCCCCCATCCCCAAGACAGATTGCAATGTGATGTAGGCTCTACATATACATTCCTATTAAATATATTTTCACATTAGTCAATTAGAATGAATGGGAGGAACCATTT
Source organism: Pseudocheirus occidentalis (assembly GCA_028646575.1). NCBI lineage: Eukaryota > Metazoa > Chordata > Mammalia > Diprotodontia > Pseudocheiridae > Pseudocheirus > Pseudocheirus occidentalis. The sequence goes on along the minus strand of JAQQSW010000059.1, from coordinate 126,573 downwards.
GAAGGAAAAAACAAAATGAAACAAAACAAAACGAAATTTTTAAAAAGGACAGCAAATAGTATGCTTTGATCTGTATTCAGACTCCATAGTTCTTTCTCTAGATGTGGAAGACATTTTCTATCATGAGTCTTTTGGAGTTGTTTTAGGTTCTTGCATTGCTGAGAAGAGCTAAGTCTATCAAAGTCAGTCTTCACATACTGTGGCTGTTATTTTGTGCAATGTTCTCCTGGTTCTGCTCACTTCATGAAGTATCAGTTCATATAAGTCTTTCCAAGTTTTTCTGAAATCTACCTGCTCAACATTTCTTATAGCACAATAGTATTCCATTACATTTGTATACCACAACTTGTTCAGCCATTCCCCAGTTGATGGGCATACCCTCAATTTCCAGTTCTTGGCCTCTACAAAAAGTGCTGCTATGGATATTTTTGTACATGTGAGTCCTTTCCCCATTTTTATGATCTCTTTGGAATATAGCCCTAGAAGTGGCATTACTGGGTCAAAGGATATGCCTACTTTTATAGCCCTTTGGGTATAGTTACAAATTGCCCTCCAGAATGGTTGGATCAGTTCACAACTCCACCAACAATGCATTAGTGTCACAATTTTCCTTAATCTTCTCCAGCATTTTTCATTTTTGTCATGTTAGCCAATCTGATAGATGTGATAAGGTATCTCAGAGTTGTTTTGATTTGCATTCCTCTAATCAATAGTGATTTAGAGCATTTTTATATGACTATAAATAGCTTTAATTTCTTCCTCTGAAATCTGCCTTTGTATCCTTTAACCATTTATCAATTGGGTAATGACTTGTATTCCTATCAATTTGGCTCACTCCTCTAAATATTATAGAAATGAGGCTAATTATTTCCCATTAGACAGCAGCTAAAGGGCCATTACTATGCCTTCACTAGCACAGAAAAATGGAAGCAAGACTTTTTCGCTCTGGTACATACCCCAGTGCCCTATGGGGACTGCAGAAGACTTAGTTCCAACTTCTCTCAGTCTCTTCCCACCCTCATTCACATTTGGACCAGAGTTGAAGTCTGTCCTCATGATTGGACAGAATAGTGGTGGTGGGTTGGTAGATTTGGGGTTACTTAGAAGAAAGATGTCATTGAGGTGAGGGAAAACCACAATCTGTATCTTCAGATATTTGAAGTTGCTTCCAGGAGGTTTTAGAATTGTGCTCTTTGGTCCTGAGGGCAACAATGGGAACAATGTAGAGACACATATTTGGTTTAGTGTAAGGGGAAAAAAAATGCCTTATTAGAGACTCAGAGGGATGAACTCTTTTAGAAGCAACACATTCCTCATCAATAGAAATAATGCTTATCATCTCAATCTCCTCATGTGTTATTATTAACAGTAATAAAAATCAACCAGAACATTTTTAGGTTTACAAAGTCCTTCACACATATCTCATTTAAGCCCCACAACACTCATATGACACAAATACTAGAGGTATTGTCAGTCCCATTTTACAGGTAAGTGAAGTGAGGCTCAGAAGGTTAAATCATTTTGCCCATTGTCCTACAACTAGTAAATGTTGGAGACAGAATTTGAACCAGGATGTTCCTAACTCCCCACTGACATTCTTCCCACTGTACTTAGGTGGCATGTCTGCTTGTCAGGGCTGTTGTAGGAAAGATGTGTCGTTCAGTTGTGGTTTGGGCTAAGTTATCTTCTAGGTCCATTCTGTAATTTAGAGTGTCTGTGATTCTCATGTTGATTCTTGTCTTGTTTCAGGAATCTTGGATTAGCAGGACTTATGGTAGAGAGTCAGAAGTCTTGAATTCAAATCCAAGTTCTGACCCTTTCCTGTGAGACATTCAGTAAGCTTCCTCAACATCTCTGGTCCTCAGCTTCTTCCACTGTCAAAGGAGCTAATTGGATTAAATGACCTCTGAGGCCCCTTCCAACTCTGACTCTACTATCCTATGACTTCACTATCATCTTCTTCTAGGTCTCTGATATGCTTCCCCAGTCTCTCCTACAGTGGTCCTCCATCACCGTCTGTATCTCCCATACGCACTCTACTTGCTATCCAGACTTCCTTTCCTTCTGCTCATCGAGATGCTTCTGCCCTGATTAGTGAATCCCTGGCCCAGACCACCCCTTCATGAGAGGTCCCTGCAATGCTCACTTCATTCCTGATTTGACTTTCTCTCTGTACTTCTTTCCACCTCCTCACTTGCAGCCATGCCCCAGCTTGGGTGCCCTCCTCTAATCCTTCCAGATCCCTTTTATTGTCTATTATTATTATTATTATTTTATTGTCTATTATTATTATTGTCTCCTCTATTGTCTTCCATCATTAGAATGCAAGCTCCTTGAGGGCAGGGTCTTGATTGCATGCTTTTATTTTATCCCCAGAACTTAGAACATTCCCCACACATAGTAAATGCTCTGTCAATCTTCTTTCTATCCATTTAGCTATCCTCTCTCTTCTTTCTTTCATCTCTCTTTTCTTTCTGTCATTTCTATCTGTTCTTTCTGTCCTGTCTTCTTTCTATCTAATCTGTCTTCTTTCTTTTCTATCTTCTCCTTTCTTTGTAGCTATCATTTTTGTCTGTTGGTGTTATTATTAATATTAACAGTAATAAAAATCTCTCTCTCTCCCTCTTCCTCTCTCTTTCCCCTCCCTCTCTCTCCATCCATCCATCCATCCATCCATCCATCCATCCATCCATCCATCTATCCATCTATCTATCCATCTATCTATAGCTTAGTATAACCCCCTGGGTTTTTCTCTTTCCCCTCCCACTCAGGTAAGAAGTGTTGTGGAGGTGGAGAAACAAGAGTGCAAATCTGTTCTGTGACCTAGTACAAGATTGTTCCCTGTGGGGCAGCTCCCCCCTATTCAGGCCACTCTGGCTTTCAGTGCAAACAAGCCCCAGTGAGAGCAGCACCCCAAAGCACTAACAAGAAGGCTACAGCTCACATTCTGCCTGATGTGTCTGCCTGCTGTCACTTTCTTTTCAAGTGACGTTGGAGACGGGCAAAGTCACACAGCCTGTCAATCTCATCTCCTCCTGTGAAACCAGGAAACTTCCATTACTCTCCTCCTGAAGACTGACAGCCGTGCCTTCTCTCCCTGTCACTGAGAGGTGTTTTTCGAGATCACTATTTCGACCAGCCAGATTTAACTATAAACTTCTAGAGGCTGAGGAAGAGATCAGATCAAGATGGTTGTGAGGGCAATAAGGTAGAGGAACTAATAATAACATAAAAAATAATCTCCACTTAACCTAATTTCATATATAGAAAAAACCAAAACACAAACCATTAATTATAGGAAATTGAGATAGTCCATTAAGTAGAATTCAAGGTAAAGAGCCAAACCCAAATAAGTATATCTGAGCTAGTTAGAGATATCCTATTTTGGGAATTGGGCAAGACTTTCAATTTAATACAATAAATATATATTAAATTCCATTTATTAAGTCAAGGAGGTTGCCAGGTGCCAGGATAGAAGGATAAAAATGAAGCATTTCCTACCCTTCAAGGATCTTACATTCTTTTGAGAGGATGCAAATTATATAAAAATGAGTAAATCACACACATACCCATTTATACAAAGTGATTTCAAGAGAGAAATCCCTGACCAATGAGAGATTAGGACATCCCTAGGTTAGGAGACGGTACCAGATCTGTGCTTTAGAAGAAAGTCTGGATTCTAGGAAATCAAGGTAAGGAGGAAAGGATGAGGGGATGGAAAGAGTAAAGGAAGCACAAAATATTTTAGAAGAAATAGGCAGTCCTGGAATAAACATTATTCCCAAGAGGACATTCCCATCCCAGGGGATGGTCCTTACAGAGTTTCTGACCCAATATTGCTCTAAATTTTTGCTGTTTCACTGACCTGGACCCTGATTCTGAAGCCACCTTAGTTGCTTGGCTTTAGAATAAGGGAAAAAAAAATACGATTATTGAACTTTTCATCCTATTCACTTAAAAATCTTGAATGAAGGTGTAGATATGATCCGATTGACAGAAGTGAGAGGCTTGAATGCCATAGGAAGATCATTGACCTGGCAGCCAAAAGACCAGGGCCCTGGACTCCGTTAGGTTTCTGGACTCTGTTACTGTTTGTCTGACCATGGCAAGTTATTGGTCTTTCTAGGTCTCAGTTTCCTCATCTATAAAATGGGAATAATAGCATGCTACATACCTCCCCATGCTTTTGGGAAGATCAAATTGTATTTCATTAATTCATATATGCTGCATATGTACATTTATACACACATACAAATCAGAGTTTTATACATGAAATATATAAACATATAAGCATCTATGTTATATGCATGTGTATGGTATATTACACATGTTCATGTTGGTATATACAAAAGAATACACATACACATATATCCATGTATATATGTATATTCATGCATATCTCTGTATACCTGTATAAACACAGACATGTATACGTATACACATGTGTATTTTTAATGCGTGTAGTTCTATTATACACATTATATTTTGTATATGTGTATATATACGTACATATGCATGCACACACACATATATATGTATATACATTTTGCAATCTACACACAACTGATGTGATAGGAGGATGTGAACTTCCCCATGTGGATTCCTTTACACATCCTGTCAGAATTCCTGATGAGTTTGACATCTGTAAACACCTCCTGACATAAATAGTGCCAAAGGAGGGTTGCCCTCAAACAGCTGCCCAATAATATCAAAGACACAATTAAAATATTCCTCTGTCAGCACAGGGGATAGGGAATGGATCCATGATTTCACTGTTATAGGGCTCTCCTTCACAAGAGGAAACTACAGTACAGCCTTGTGATTTTTAGTCAAGTGATTTTCTCAGGGTCATACAGCCAGTATATGTCAGAATGTATCTTGAACCTAGGTATTACTGGTTCTAATGTTGGTTCCCTAATCCACTCCTCCATGTAACTTCTCTGTCTGTCTCTGTCTCTCTCTCTGTCTCTGTCTCTCTCCTTCTCTCTCCCCCCTCTCCCTCCTTCTCTCTCTCTCTGTCTCTG